>PNEQ01059185.1:59300-70441 GCA_003012365.1 Medauroidea extradentata | reverse complement strand
ACTAAAAAGTTTTTTATTAAAAAGTTTTTTATTAAAAATTTAATTTATTAAATACGTGCGGGGTTATAATGGAATGCGAAATCGAAATATTTTTGTAAGAAACACCAAGATGGCGGCCGGAAACAATATGGTGACCGGAAACAAAATGGAGGTAATATTTTTTCGGGATTTTTTGAAATTTTTGAAATTTTTTTGGAAATTTTGAATTTTTTTTAAATTTTCATGAAATTTTCGAATTTTTGGAAAATTTTCGTAATTTGACACTCAAGGTCAAGGTCAGGGTCAAGGTTAAAGGTCAAGGTCATCCAACATGGCGGCCGGGGACGTGACGTCACAACATGGCGGAGGGGCTCCTCACTCGGTCGGGCTCCTCACACCGGCTCCATGTCCCAGAACCGCCATAATCATACTACTCACGTGCATATTGTAAAGCTTTAGTTAGTACAGAAAACCACAGTTGTTGTTAGCGATTTATATCTCGTCTGTAAAAAGCAATCCGCATGTTTCCTAGATTAAAGAATTTTTTTGAAGTTATGCTATCTATATGAATTTTAATCAGATATATCGCACGTGCATGTGAGTTTTAAACTCCTAAGCTCAGGGAACATGGCGTAGCTTCTCTGTCTTCAATTTTGCGCTGTTGTAAAGGATCGCAGGCAAGATTCTCCCAAGCGCCAACCAGGATTTCATGTTAAGATATGTAAATGTTAACGACATTCCCCTTTCCCTTGTAGGCTCTGTGGGCTTTAAGCAGGGGCAGTTAAACAGCGTCGTGATCTTATTTTGTTACGTGATGCAGATTCCTTGCGCTCACGACAAAGGCGCTTTACACACCGTTATTATCTGATGTAGTTCGCTAATTAAAAATCACATGAAAGGTTTCCAGACTTACGGAGACGTTTAGTGGTTTTTATATACATGTACTTCTGACAGTATATTAACTCTACAGGCTGTCCAGTAACTGCTGCATAAGAACACCACGTGTATCCTGGGTTAAATTAGAGACGAAAATGTTTTGTGGTAAAATATTGTACGATTACATTTACTTGCACGATGTGGCAACGTTGCACTAAGTTAGTCCCCTCTTGCACCACACACAGCTTACTACGACTGTTCTGACCACCATATTGTAAATGCGGGATCAAATCATGGCCAGTCCAAACATGATTTTACATTTGCGAGATGTTTAAATTTTTGTTGCAATGGGAGATTACAATTACAATTTATTGGTTTGTGAGCATACGCCATTGATCATGTTTTGCTTATCACTCCTGTATTGAATGACAAGTACAAAAAAGAAAAACTACAGAAAAAACGATATAAATCACACAAAAAAATCCCAGAGGGAATTTGTCTGTTTTTTATTAATTATTATATTAGACAAGAAAGAATTCTAGAGAAAGAAAAATTCGTCAAATATTAACACAACACCCAGACACAAAAAACAGACACAAATATAGAACCGGATTCTCAATATGAAAAAAAGATGGAAATAGACAAAAACAGTGAGCAGTAGACAACAAACAAAAGACAATAGACAACACAACACAAGTTAAAAACAACAAATAAATGCAACATTTCGGGAATTGCGATCTATTCCCGTCTTTAGGCTGAGACACAGCTGGTCGGAACGCCAAGATGCGAATGAAGTTCGCTAGAAAAATTTAATTTACTCTGTGTAACATACACAGAATTTTACGTAGACGCAAAGTGCAAGAGGAGACTAACTCCGTGGTACTGTGTTGTCACATTGTGCGCAACGAATGTCGTACAACATTTTGCCTCTGATATTTTCGTCTCCATTTCCGCCCATGATTCACATAGTGTGCTAATTATGCGACAGTTTCCTGACATCCTGTATTTTTTCTTAGAGTTAGGGATATAATTTATTTATTTCAGATTATTTATTATGTCCCCCTGTTTTAATACTGTTAGACTAAGTAAGGCACGACTTACAAACTAAATTATTCAAAGTAAACGACACAAACACACATACCCGTGCAGGGATTCGAACCCAGGACCTCTCGCAGCGTAGGCCATCACGTTATTGACCACGAAACCGAGGCCGGCATGGTAAGGTTCAAAATATTTAATTGGTAAGAAAACATTTTGTATGTGTGGCTGTTTTTGCACTAATTACTTCGTCGCGAATGTTTGCTTGATGCCTTTTTTGTTAAATGAAACAACACGTTTTAATTTATATATCTAGTGCGGTTTTCATATGAATAATAGTATTAAGCCGCTGGAGCCGGTATTACCAACTCCCAACAAATTTCTGAATTAAACTCATCAGCCGAATAGCATAAAAGTCCATATTACGACCATGTGACATCCCTAAGGAACCACAATTTTCGCGTAAAGATTTCCGCACCAATTTGTTTGAATGTGTTGCGTGCCGCTCTGCATTTTTGCTTCTCTGTTTTTGGCAGCGGGTTTTACTGTAAAGACGTTTTTCATTTGACTGTACCTAATAAGATTAGGTTATTGCGATACCACACGTCTGTGTATGCAGGTAAAACTTCAAGACACGTAACAATTTAAAACAACCGATTAATAACCACGAAACAGAACTATACTATGTGAAAATGAATCAAACGGGTACAGAAATCACCAAAAATTTGTACCCCTAGATACAGCCTATTCGCCTGACAATTCACTGAATAAGCTATGCGCTCTTTAGTAACAGCGGAAATATACTTGTTCGAATAATTATATATACAATGGCGGCAAGTAGTATTCAAAGGCAGAGACGAGTAATGCAAATTTAAACAAATATTTACTAATAAATTATTTCAATGCTAGTTACTCATGTGGAACTGCAACACGTTTTTTAAACTCAGGATCTTGCACTAAGTTAAAAATGTTTTTGATTAAAATTTTTACATAATTATGTAACTATAATAAAGTTGAATATTAATCTACCACATTTGGTCTATAGTAACCACGAACATTGATCTTATTGTAGCGGTGTTGACACTTGAATGAATTGGATTTTACAATGAATATAATATTTTTTAGAATTAAAAACATTTTATTAATTGTTTGCAAAATTTTTAATTCAATAAAAAGTTTAATATTGGTAGTCAAAAACATAAAAATGTTTCAAATTAAAGAAAACAAAATTTCAGTATGTTCAACTTACGTATTGCGCACGTAATGAGTATGGGTACATCACATATTTGTAAGAAAATTTTTATATCAAGAAAAATAGGAAAACCTATGCAAATTGTTATGCAGTGAAAAAAACTATGTCTGCTTCTTCTCTTCCTAATAATTTTTGCATCTGCTTAGTTTCACCAGCACAAAGGTGTTAATTTTTACTAAATAGCATACATTTAACTAGAGTTTAATAAAAATATAAAAAAAAAATAACAAAGCCCTACTGAAGAAGTGGTGAATTACAAACCGGTTGCTATTCAGGGGTTTTAATTCAAAGGTGTTTTATCAAATCGCGAACAGTGTATTCAGGTGATATCAATTCAACTCTTTTATTCAGAGTTGGTAATGCAGTAATTTAATGTAAAAGTGGATAATGCAATTAGACATTAATTATCAAAACAAAAGTTATATTTATTTGTGAGATAAAACCGTAAAACATGGTTATTTCATATGTTGCATCCGGTACATTCAAACCACAATAAGGGTTGAAATTTGATGTTAAGGTCTGTACTGAAAATGTAAATGAATGACTTTTAACGGTAGATTCACGAATAAATCACATCCACACAAAAGTAGTATACAAGAAGTCCCGGGATAGACGCAGTAAGGTATCAATATTTATTTGTGACAGGAAATATACATGATAATTTTTTTGTAACATTTTACTTATGAGAGTGTTATTTTGAAATTGTTGTTATTATTATGTTAACTGTTTAGATAGAATATTCCTTATAATATTCACAACCAATTTGGCTTTTTAAGTTTATTTGTGTGGTGAGCGTTCACTAATGATATTTCTTTTATCCAGGCATCAACATCCAAAGGCCTTACAGTTGAGAAATATTTGCGGCCAGGAAATACATCACGAATGCAAAGGAAAACTCGTGCACAAGTCCATAAGTGGTAGTACATATAAATACTATTAAAATGTTAGCTGCCACAGACAGATCTGCGAATGAGTAAGAATTCTAAATAAAGCAAAACAATATAGTTAAGTACATCCTTTATTGTATTAAGCTGAAATTAGTTTTGACTGCTCAGGAATATTTTACAGTTATTATCTTCTCGTGGAGTATTTGACTTACAATCAGCTAGCATATTTTATTTTATTCATACACAAGGGAGAAGAGATTAAGTAAATTGTATTTTCAGTCATGCTAGTAATTTAAAATTTATATTACTTGAGCTCTAAATACGAAACAGTGGCTGGAATCAGTGATATGTTTATCACTGAAATTTCAGTTAACGATTTGTTTCTGATAGATAAACCAGTATAATGAATTGAAAACCAGTTAGCATGCGGGTGAAATTCACTAATAATAAGTGAAAATCACTCATAAATCAGTAGCATTTAGTCACCGAAACAATCGGCACGGTATCACTAATTGAGTTGCTCACTTATAACCAAAACTACTAGAATTTAACAGAAATAGTTAATTTCTCACTGATTCAAGTAAAAATTGAAGAGAAACTTTTACAGCCTCTAACTGTTTACACACTCTAGTAAACATATGCATTGAAACTGGGAACCTGAATTCCAAACCATGCTAACTCCAAATTGTAAGAAATATCAATAAAAGGTTATATATTTTTCGTGTGCATTGATATCTATCTTTAATTGGCTACTGACCAAAATACAATAATTTGACTGTGATTGGTAACATATTTCGGATTGAAATAAATGCACACAATGAAGATACTATATACTTTGTATGATTTTTAGTTTTTGGAGTTAGCATGATTTGGAATTCAGGTCCTCATTTGTTACAAGAAAAGCGAAAAAAAGTAAAACGGTTTTCTTAATTTCTAGACGTATTGCACGTGTTTTGTAAACATTACTTAACTGTCATTGTTTAAATATTATTTCGTGTGTTAGAACCATTTTAAATTCACTAGTAGTATTTCAACATAAGTTTGATTACACACGTGATGTAAATTATATTTCTTGCATAAAACAAAATGAGACGAGAAGGAGAACCTAGACAGTGGTTTAAAATGTTCAATTAATCGTGAGGAAGCCATCAGTAACGTCGTTTATTTCTCCCAGTTGAACAGTGCTCCTACCATAGGCATAATGTTCCAACAAACGACAAACAATGGGATGGAATGATGAGGATAAGTACTTATTCAATTTATAAAACAAAATTAACACTACGAAAAAAGCGGAGATAAAGCTACACGATGATTTCGGAGGGAAAAAAATTTCCGGAAGCAAAAGAAATTTGTGTTTGCTGAGGAGGATCTGGTAGGATACGGAATAAGATGAGGAGAGAAAATTGAATTCTGAAGGAAGAGAGAAACAGTGCTGAATGGAGACACCAATACGGGAGACAGATGGGCTTCGAGCAAATAACAGCGTTAGGCCAGAGACGATTTATATCTTAGCAGCACAAAAGTGGTTCTATGTTCGGCTGTGTTCGGTCAACTTCGCCAGGATTCCAGTAGCCACACCTTATGCTTGCCGATTTGCGCATATCCCTCTCCCATCCTTTGAGGTGAGGTGAAGGGCATTTAAGGTCCTTTAAGAACGAGGTATTAAGGCCACGACCAATCAGTTCTACTGATTTAACGATAATTATGTTTTAATTCCTAAACGAGAGCAGATATAAAAAAATCTCTCGCATATTTTTGTTAAGAAAAATTTGTACTATGTACTATGTTTTTTTGGCTAGACAAAACAATTATATAAATTTGGCTAATTTTTCATTAATGAAAATATTATTACTGGAATAATTGACTGAACCAATTTGACAAAAAATAGTAAACATAATATATGCTGATTTAAACAAAACTGTGAAAAAAATTTTAGATATCTGCTCTCATTTAGAATTTAAAAAAAAATCGTAAAAGCAGTGTAATTTATGGATCATGGCTTTAAGAGGCGATGAGGGTGAGATGAGCTGAAGTAACAACACAACAGCCATGCTCGAGCAGGGATTCGAACCCAGGACCTCTCGTATCGTAAACCGGTACCTAACAGCTAAGTTACGAAGACGGCCCCCAGCCCCTATGAAAGTTAATATTAGTTTTAGTCTGTTTTAAGTTAGTTTAGTTAAGACTAAATGTCGGCCTCTGTAGCTTAGTCACTTAGACGCTGGTCGTGGGATCGAATCCCAGCACGGGCATGGATGTTTGTGTCGTTTTCTTATGTTAAGGGAAGTTTGTAAGCGGTCCCTTATTAACTCTAACGGCATAAATCTGGGGGACTTTAATACACCCAATAAAATAATAAGAAACACGTAAAAATTTTGATTAAATACCAACTCCCCCCATCCCCACCCAAGGCGCTGAACCTCTGGATAGAATGACAATTTTGTAAGTTGAGGGAACTACATTAATTGTTATTGTAGTTCGACTAAACGAACATAATTTTTTGGCTTCTAATCTAATATTAAATCAATAGAGACAAATTTTCATAGGGGATGTAAATGCTAAATAATGATCCATATCACCGAGTTATCGATTAACTAATGTATAGAGACATGCAAAGTTCGCGGTATTTTCTGACAGTTGACTAGACTCCAAGTGACTATAGGCTTGTTCGACGTCTCCTGCTGGCCGATATTGTCGTGACTTGCCGCGGAGAATGTTTACACGGCAGAGAGGCCAATCTCTATAAAGACGTAACACACGTACATAAAAGTTCATGGCCAATTGAATCGCAGATTATGCTAAGTTATGTACAGGAAAGTGAAGTTTAGTCTGTTACCAAACGATAACGCGAATTGTGCATATGTCTACTAACGATCAGTTCTTGAAAGAGGGCTATCAATGAGGGGTGGTTGCCCGAATCCAGGCGAACTTCCTTTCCCGGTCTGTGCCGACCAAAGAACCGCTTTTGTGCTCACGAGATGTATAGGTTCAGATACGTAGGTTCGAACAGAGGCGAGTGTCAAATACAGGACCAGCTGCATGCAGGTAGATGAGAATATCTCCCCTTCTATAGTTTTGAAGTAACCGAATAGCAGGGAGCAGCTCATTTGTACTAAGTGGCGCCCGAAGGTGTTATGCCAGCAGCCCGCGCGACAAAGATCACCTTCCTTCTCGTTCAAACTTTCCCATTGCTGTAAGCCAAGAATTAAATAGTTTAAATTAAACATAGAGTAGTTAAATTTATTTTTGTCAATTTTCATAGGAATTAATTTTTTTTTGTTAAATGTAAAAAGTAAAAGCTTGCATAAAACGCAGCAGCGAGTACAGAAAGGCAAGACGCCGAGTGACCGACTGGAATACTCAGTCGTCGATCAAACTTGAACTACTCATTCAATTCTATGAGACTTTCTTCCGAGTTGACGTTTTACTAGCGAACGTCTATTTATAAAGCACTAGGCGGTAGTATGTTTCGCTTCCGAGTAAAAATAACTGTTTTTACATACATATAGGCTTGAGACCACAAAATCCATAACCGAATTTCGCTTTTTGATTCAAAAGTAATTTTAACATCCTTTAAACTTCGGCGCGAAAGGTTTTCGGAGAGTAAAATTGCTTTCAAATGAAATGCGAGAATTTTTGAAATTCTGTTGTAAAAATTAAAGGTTTTTATTTTTATGAATTTAGTGGTTGCAAGCCCTTAGTTTTCTAATAACCGATTAAAATGTTTCACTCGAAAGTAAAGCGTACCACCGCCAAGTTTTATATAAAGAGACGATCGTTAGTAAAATATCTACTCAGCAAAAACATTTCATTCAATTATGATAAGTTATGATGAGTTCTCCAGTCGTTCGCTCGACATCTTGCCTTTCCATACCCATAAACTCTGATTCTCAGACAGCTTGAGTCGCTGTTGGCCTCTTGAAACTGTAATATCTATAATATTTTCCTGCAGGGTACGGACGTGTTAAGGTTTGTTGTCTTTCTTAAAGTGTGCAACATCTGTGCGTACCTCAACTAAAATATGATACAGTAATCAAAGACTGCAATGGGTAATAACAGCACAGGTATAACGAAATCAGTTTGTAATTAATGTTTGTAGGACATGTATTTATTTTCAATACAGTAAGGTGGTCTAGTACAGCTTATTCCGATTGACTTATAACTGCATGAAGTGTACACTAGTTAAAAATCTGATTTCTTTGTTAATGTTATTTCTTCCTAACAACGGTAATGTTGCTCAAAATAATGAGAACATTCCCTAAAAAGGATGAACTTATGTTTAAGGGCATTGTATGACAACCTAGTGACGAAAAAAAAAAACATTGAGCTGTAAATACAATAAAAATATCACGATTTTGATGTCACTGTAATAGAAACACTTTTACTTTCTGTCTGACGCAATACGTATATAGCCTTTACTAATTTCATGAAGGCTTTTCTTTTGCACAGGAATTTTCTGCAACACAGAGAAGGCAAGATAAAACTCAAACAGAAATCACCACGATATATTTTTTTTAATTAACATCGCTGAACAAAACGTGTTAAGTAAACTACACATTAATAAAATATACAAGGCGATTGTCTAAAATATATGTTGTTCCTTCACACATTATTAACACACTATCAGACGACGCAACGAAGTAATAAAAACTCATATTCTGGAAAAGATTACAAGATAAACATCACTTCGACGAAAAAACGCATGTAAATTTGGCAATAACTATTACGCACAATGGTATTTTATTGCATTTCCTTAGGTCGGTTTTCATAAACATCCTACGTCTGTAAAAAAAAAAAAAAAAAAAGGAATGCAGTGAGTCACTCTAATAAATACTGTTTATCAGTATTTAAATTTTAATTTCGTCTGCTTGCAAGTTAAGATGAAGACACATTGATGTCATAATATAACAGACTGTTTTCTGTTTCACTCTATTTTTCATTCATAAAAATTAATTTACGAGCATTTTTCCCGCGATTTCTAATATTGGAAAATTTAGTTACATGTAACCTACAAAATATTATAGAGATTATTCATATCGTTATAGTTGTTTTTTGTGGATGAAATTGATAGGGAAACTGCTTGAATTCTAAAAAAAGGCAAGCCAATAACGAAAAAAAAAATTGTATTATATTTATATCTTGGGTGTGAGGAAATTATGCAAACTATGCCCCGGCACATCTAGACCTAATATACTTTTTACAAACCACTAGCCATACCTTGCTTTTATGGATACATTATCAATTTATACAGAATGTTCCGGGAGGACAGGGCAATACTCTGGATGGTGATAGTATTGGTCATTGTGATCAAAAAAGTTTAATGAACATGGTGTAAGTGTGTGACGGCTGTCGAGATAGCTCCATTTGAATGCAAACAATGAAAAGCTCTAAAATTACTGTTACTGTTTTATTTGCTGTTATGTTCCTCCTTGCAGTGACATGTCACGTGACAATCAAGAAGGCAATGCATTGCCATTGAAACGGTTTTACATGCACAGCTAATCGACTAATGTGGACTGTGATCTTGAATGTTGTTTTTGATATTACATGAAACAAAATGGTTGTGTATGGTAATCTGATAACTACAGCTATGGAATAAAATTAGTGCGTTATTCATTAGGTATTACAATTTACTAGTAACTGAAACGAGGAACATAACTGCAAATATAACAATAACATGAGTTTTAGAGCTTATTAATGATTACATTCAAATGTGGCTATCTCGACAACAGTCCGATATTGACCCCATGTACATATTGTTGCAATATTGCCTGGCAAGCCGGACAGCAAGACGTCCGAGCGACAATCAGGTCAGCGTTGGGAAACCACGGAAGACAACAACTCACCTCACCCCCCTCGTAGTTGCACAATATCGAGGACAAGCACGCCGATATATGGCGCTGTTACCAAGCAAACGTGGTCTGTCTGTCGTCTGTCGTCGAGCGGTCGTCCACCAGCACTCATCAGATCAACAGCAGTGCGGTTCTCCGCCGGGGACTCGGGATCGAGCCCCGGCGGGTGCGTGCTCGTTCGTCAATGCCGTCTCCTCATCAATCCAGCTTTCGGTAAGGTCGTGAGATCTAGTTATGTGGCAGCAACTCTCAACTCAATAGAATAACTTAATAATCAGTAACATTGCGCTCCCCTCCTAAATAAATAAAACACATTGTAAACGTATTTGTATTCAGAGTACCTGCCTTTGTAGTATAGTAAATGCCCGTTTAACCATAACTGTCTTTGTCATTTAACCCAAAATAACATCTAAATAAACCACAGTGTAGCTACCATCTGAGTGAAACCCCCCAAACTAATAATAACTTATGAACCCACTATATAATAACGACTTACAAATAACCATTTTGTAACAATATGAATAGTATTGATCGTAATGACCAGTACTATATGCTCCTTGAATTTTCCCTTTCTTCCCGGGACATCCTGTATAGCATAACAATTTTTGGTTGAATTGACAAAAAAATATTATAGCACTTTGACAATTTAGTATTCAATGCAAGTCACCGATTTTTACATAAGCGTTACCTGATAAGTCTGTAAGGGCAAGAAAAATTATTAATTCACAAATTAGGTATGACTAATTGCGTCGTTAATATCAGTCAATATAATTGATTTATGAGTTTACAGCAATGTAACGTGACTTACTATAGTGTGATAACGATATCATTTTTAACGTGTTTCTAAACCACGTAATAATACAAAACACAGACTTCCCAACAAGTCTTACGGTACCCCACCTTAAGTGACTGTGTCAAAAATTTCGTTGAAACTTTTAATTTACTTACAAAAACTAAGGGCGTATGAAATAACCGGCAATGTCTCTGTATAAATATAACTTTTTATGATAAGGTGCAAGTTATCAGGCTAAACTGGCACAAGAAGTTATTTAATCTAAATTACATGGTAAGAGGCAAGTACCGTAAATCTGAGTGAACGGAAACCATTTTGGAGCTAAATTTCCAGTATAAACTCTGTTTTAAGAACTGTATTTTAGATAGTCAAATGAAAGCATTTTACGGACAGATGTTTTAAAGATATATATATATATATATATATATATATATATATATATATATATATATATATATATATAT
>PNEQ01059185.1:42830-59200 GCA_003012365.1 Medauroidea extradentata | reverse complement strand
TGGAAGGTAATTAGCTAAATCCCTATTGTAGTATACACAAATAAATCTTGCGAAAGTTTTGAATAAGGGAGAAATTAAGAGAAATTTAGTATTATGTGGCACAGGCATACGTGATTAGTTTATTATATTCCGTAAATCCCCGTCACTTCCGCAGCTCGTCTATGGCTTCACACGTGCCTTTGCCTGGCTCTCAAGATGACTTTGACGCGAACATGGCTTCTACCCGCACTCATGTGGAAAGGACGGAGGGACGATGGTACGTGGTAGCTATTTCCTCGCTGGCCGTGCGAACTGGGACGAGGAGGCTAACATCGTGGGGATGGTGTGTGAAAATGGCCTTCTGCACTCCCTCCCCGTGCTCGAGAGATGGTAGGCCCGAATATCCGGCGACACGAGAAGGCGCGGGATTGGACAGGCGAGGATTAGGCCTACCCCCTCTCTCTCCCCAGCAGCCCCTTCTTCATCCTCGGGGACCCCACTGTGCCGCTGCAGATAGCCGATGTTTACAGTCGGTTTGCCGCGCGAGGAAGGCGCTAGATTGATTGTCGACTCCCGAGGAATATGGTGGTTCGGGATGTGGAAAAACGCGGAGAGCGGGCTGCAGAGTTTTAAGGGGAACGGCGTACATCATTCCCTTCCTCTCGCCCGGGCTGGAGACCAGCTGGCATCGGCGCGTTTAACTAACCGCGAGATTTCATTATGATAAGGAGTGGGTAAAAACTGGGGCGATGACGTAGCTTCGAGGGCGGCCCTCATTTCTAGTTCCCTCTTCACCTGCCGTATCTCTGATGCTGGGCGGGAAAAAGTTTTTTAATAAGAAAACTGACGCGTTCTTCAAGCGGCGGGGATCTTCAAGAAATTAAATCAGCATCACCAACCGCATATATTTCACACAATACAAAAAGAAACTGACAAACGCCAGAATAGTTATTCGAACGACGGGGAATCGAGATAACGGAGAGACGGCTGGTTCATAATTTCGCCATGACAGACATAACATTTTCTCTCTAACAGAAATAAAAATGTCGCAATTTTTCAGAAGTTCGAACGTTTGTCTTTCGCTATCAAGAATAATTAATCTGAAGAATTCGTTATGATTGCCGTTTAATGTAAATTAGTTTTGTAGCTCTAAAAAATATTCATGTAATTTTCATGTCCCTAATCAGTCTCAGTCACAGAACTATACAAGAGATGGCGATTTATCGCGGGAAATCTTCACTCTTTACTGGATTTTAATGCACGTTCAACTTATTAAAATATTACTGGCTTTCGCTTGTACGTATGAAACTTTGTCGTGTTAGAATCTAAGCACATGTTTTATCCATTGTTAGGTATTTAAAAATATTTTACTGATTGAATTTTTCCTTACGTTATATACAACAAATATGGAGAGGATTCTTCAAAGATACAGTGTGGTAAGCATGCATTGATTCGGCAATTTACAACTACGACGTTGGTTGTAGTCTTTTTTCGGGTAGAATCATTTTACTAACGTTTATAATGAGATAACAGTTTCGGCTGTAACGGTGACATAATGTGTTGGTCAGGAAGCGAATTATTAGGGCCTACATCGGGAATATATGCAAGCCAGCATTGCTTCTCTTACCTGTTACAAAATAAATGAATGAAAATGTAACGGAGTGTGTTTTTCGCTGCCCTAATCAGTATTTTATTGTTGGTTAACTTACAAATTCTTATTTTAACTTTTTTAATTTTTTGTAAATTCTGCATATTTTTCCCATACCATAATAATATTACTTGAGCGCATTATTTATCCACGAACAAATTATTATGCACAACACAAGATAGAACCACAGCATTTTATTAACATTACAACCACTACTTCTTCACAACATTAGAAAACAAAAAGTCAATTTATTTGTCACCTAGAACATTATACTATTTCAAGTCAGACACTAATACATTTTACTGGCGTTCTTTAATATTTCAAGGAGTCCGTAGAGTATTTACATCATAACAGATAATACAACTGCAGAGGGTTTTATTTTATTATTTTTTTTAATATGCTGTTGACAGTAAAACTAGCTATGACATATTTTAGATAATTAATCTTTAAAAAATTTTGTTTAGTATTGCATAATGCAGTTATTAAGTGACCAAATGTACAGTAATTTTTTTTTGTAAGAGGGTAGGAGTTTTTGGTGGGTAGGCAGGTATTTTTGTAGGTGTTCAGGTAGGTTGGTAAGAAGATATGTTAGTAGGTAATAAATATGTCGGGTAGGTCGGTAGGTAATAATATTGCGTTTGTAGTTAGTTTGGAAGAATGTTCTTTTTACCTAAAGGCCGACAGTAATTTATTAATTATGAAACCAGTAGCTGAAAGTACCAGAAACAGGAATACAAGCGAGCAAGCACCTAAGTAAGAAAACATTTCAGCAATAACCTTGATGAATTTCAGAATGATCCGACGGCAGACAAACTGCACGCCGGTTCAGCGACTTTGGCGTAGTGGCGATGTTGTATGTAATGTACGTATCCTGATCACCCATACTGTCCTGGAACAGCCTGTGGCCTTGGACATACGATATTCCGCAAGCTATACAGCACAATGGTACATAGTCATATTAAGGGCGCTGCCTACTTCTGAGCCTCATGGGCAGTAAGGATAGGGTTTTATATGTTAACTTATATTCGATGTGGCTCAGTACGTGTTGAAGATACATGTACGCCCACCACTGACTTTTGTATTCGTCTCGGTGTCGCGTATATTTCTAAAGTACCTGTTAGGCTGTTTTTTCAATACCCTGTGAGCAAAAAAGTATTTTCCCGAACTGGAAACACTTGAAAACAGTTATTCACAATTTTTTCTTCCCAGCAAATTTATTCCTTTAGCAATTTTTTTTTCTTGCTGCAGAAAATTATTTTTGTCCGGAAGCGGTATCTCAGAACGTGACTGAGCTCCACAGAATATAATTTAACTCGTATATCCATATATTGGCAGCCGCCAGAGCTCTGAGGTTTGCAGGGCCCTTAAATTACAGTTTTTTTCCCGATGCAAGTAATCCTGAAGGCATATCAACAATTTTGATAGTTCAAGATAGTAGACAATATTGGCTAAGTTCTAGGACAAAGACCTTTTTACAGGTGATTCGGGATAAAGTGAGCACTCAAAAAAGCCCTGATTAATTTATATTTCCTGCCAGTTTAAATCATTCCGCCAAATGTAAACATAAACATTGCCACGTGCTTTAATTTACACAGGCTTGCCAAATGTTTACATCTACATTACACTGGGCTGAAAATGTTATCAACAATATATACACATTAAATACATGGGTACTGAATAAAATGTATAACCAATAGTAATCTTAGTTACAAATACCTGCGACATTAACGTATTTTAAGACTGGTTTCAGTGCATCAACTCTAATTTAAACGACCCGAACTATTGCCGTTACGTATCTCGTAAATATGTACAAATTAAAATCTAACGGCACAAAAAAAAACAAGCCATAATTACACACGCAATTTAAGAATTCAAACTCCGTTCAGTAATATTGCCATGATTAATGACGCGCTCAACAAAAACTACGTATTTTCTTAAAGTATAAAACAAAAGAAATTGCTGTTTCTAAATCGAGATGCTCATGTTGGCGATAGTAACACATAACAACTTACAGATTACCATTGAGAAAACAGTCATTTCTAATACTTCTGAATGTTATCAGAAACCCATATTTATTGCACAAAACACAAACACAACAACGCTTTCCTCTTGTATCGTCTTTGAACGCTTCCACGCTAAGTGACGAAAACCTAACTATAAAGCAACCTATTGGTGAAAATTTTAACTATGTCAGTACGCGGAGCGCTAGACGTTATTCGCTAACGACTGTTGAATTTGAACGGCCCGGGTTAATCACTTTCTGCTGGCGCTGTTTAAGTAAAATTATACAGGCAGTAAGTAAGTCAATATTATCATAAATTATTATTTTAAAGTATATTAAATACGGAGAGGTCTATTCCATTTGATATTCTTTCAATAATGTTGTATTTAAATATAAAATACACGGAACTACATGCGATAATTCGCTGCCAACTGTACAAGCAGTAATGTAACTGTTATCAATGTTGAATTACATCCAGCAACGGCTAGTAATTGTTTTCCAAGGTTAAATCTTTAGTACTCACTTTATTCCGAATGACCTATAAGAACATTATTTCCGTTAAATTTAGGAAATTGATTTGAATTTATTTCGGCAAAATGTTTTCCGTTTAAATTTAGGAAGTTGGCTTGAAGATATGTGGATTCCTTTATTTATTTAAAAGTATGTTTATTTATTGTGATATTTACTCAGATGTGGTGAATCCCGGCTCTGGATATTTAAAATAAATTAAAAGACCTTTATTAAATTTCTTAAACAAAATGGCGACTATTAAAATTTTTAAAGTAAACAACTATATTATCATAAGAGGGGAAACCCCCCCCCCCAACTAGGAAATTGAAAATGAGTCTTAAAAATTGTCTTGTCATAGAACCGACAAATTACATATACTGATGCTCTAAATGTGTGGTATACTAACATTAAATCACGAAACATCACAAATGTTGATACTTTCTCACGAATGTTTGTAATATAGTATAATACTGTAGATTAAAGATGACCGTGCAAGATTGTTTTTAATATATAAGAACTTCATGTGCTGCAAGATCGCTTGTGTGGTGTGACGTACCTACATCAAGTAGTAATGCCTCCCTTACTGTAATTTTATAAAAAAATACCAATTGTACGACTACCAGCATACATTTTTTAATCTCGAACCTGATGTCAGAAACCACTGTAACGTATTTTAAACGCAAATGTAAACCGTTTGGGCTGGCTCTACATAATGTTTATCAGGATTGAAATGGTTGGCATTATTCCCTGTATAGCAACGTTTAGAGAATGAAATACGAGTGTCAACTATAGCGACGACAATACCCGTAACGAATAACATTTCAAGATTCTGAAGTTATTGGCATAGTCTCGGCATTTTCTAGGAAAAAGAGTAGTGAATCGTCATTTAGTTTAAATATTTTCGATTGTGGGTTAAAACAAGCCTCATGCCATTCATTATATAATAACTTTAAAAAAAAACAAATCTCTAAATAGAAACCAGTTTTTCCTTTCTGAAATAACCCAAAATAACTCATCACTTGTTGATATTTTCGTGTATTTTATACAGTGCTTTTAGGATTCTACGGTAGTTAAGTAAGTCCAGTAAAAACCTCTGTCACATAAACACTAATTACTTTCAACTGCTACAAGACCACCTTTGATTTAATAGAAACGCAAACCAACTTGAAATGTGTCGTTAATGAGCCAGACATTGTAATATATAATTGTTTCAAAAAAATGTTTGAAAGGTCGGTTAAAGCCCAGGGATAAATTCTACTTCTTTTTTGTGAAATACATCACTTAACTGATAAGACTACTGATGGAAACAAGCAAAAACTACAAGTTCAAGGCTTAAAATACAGAATTTGGATTTTGTCATATTCTTTTAAGGAATGAGGTAAATATTTGTACAACATTTTAAATGGATTACATTTCATTTACTTGTAAATACAACGCAATATTCATAATGTCATACTTTTGAAAACATTCCGCTTTTAACAGGAAACGAATTACCTTTCTTTACCAACTATTTGAGGAGTTGTTACGCTCTTAAAAAACAGACAAATTTTAGTCCCGAAAATAAATATTCTTCTAACTTTTTATAAGAAATCATGAGACAAAATTTGTAAGGTCCATGCTGTGTAAGGGCAACACAAATCCTCTGCACGTTTGAAAGAGCGGTAATGTCAATGGTTTGAGTGAACAAGTTTTACACCTTTGATTTCAAAGGTGCAAAGCTTACCTATTCGGAAACTTTACTGAAATTATAAGTTTACAAAATAATGGTAATGAAATAGGGTCGCTGTGGGCTGAGAGATGGTTTGACAACAATTATACGGAGTGACAATATATTTATATGAACATTTCTCTAACATCAAAGTTCTACTGATAACTATTCAATTAAAAATGTTATATAATGTCAAAACAGTAACATTTAGCATCAGCTCTATAAATTTAAACATATAGGCACCTACCAAAAGTATTTCCCAAAAAAATGTTGTTGAACAAAGTATCAATTTAGATTACATGATGACTTTGTTAATAATTCAAAATAATATTCGTCAATTGGAAAATTAATTCTTCCAGCGAGAATGAAAACGACCGGTGACTTCAAAATTCAGCCTTTTCTGACTTAGCCTGTCAATGAAAAACTCTGTTGTATTCCAACATATTTTTTGTGAAATTCAATATGGATTTTAATCCTTTGATGTCGGTTTAATTCGGGCAGATGTGCTTTGTCCCACGACTGAATTTTCAGGGCAATGTCATTCAACGTAGTTCAGCGTAGGATTTCTTTTTACGTCGATTGGTAACCGAGTACAACACACAATAATGTTTCCATGCCCGGGAGAACAAAACTTCTGTCTTCCTTCTTACCGATGTATTTTTTTAATTATTTTATAATGTCTAACTTTAACTGTTCTATAGTTTGAATCATATTGACGTAGCCAGAAACGCAGCGTTAGACATATTTAACAGCCTGCGATACACTTGGTGTTTTATAACACGGCGCACTGAGAAAAAAAAATTGTAAAATACAAGAAAATATGTTTGAAACAACCAAATTGTATATTTCAATACGTGCAAACAAATGTATGGTTTGTCACAACCAAACTATTTTTTAAACTATTTTTGTTGTTTTAACCAAATTACATGGTTGGTGACACAATACGTATATTGTTAAATCAAACATACTTAATTTATTCGAGTAACCATTAAAGTATACGACATTTAAATTACTTTTCTCGCTCGTATCTCGAAAATAAGGTTACTAGCATAGTAACGTTTATACAAATAATATTTACGTGCAAATATGAAAAAAGAAGTATAGAAGCGTAGGGATTCGAACCCATTTTCTGCTTGTTTACCACGCTCTTTCCCACCAGACCATCACAACTTACAAATTATTTAATTAATTTTTACATTCACACACTAATGACATATAATTCCGAGAAACTCATGACTCTGCTAATCTGGCTGACGCTCGGTATTTTTCACCATAGCCTTTACAAAATTGTACACAGAATATGCGACAAAATATGGCTGGCGTGAAACGGTAAATAGAATTAGTCTCGTTAGTGCTCTCCAAATTATTTTTTTACCAGTTGTAGTTCTCTACAGTCATTTAACCTAACTTAACTATACGATAGAATACGAAAATTACCAAGGAAGGAAGGAAGGAAGGAAGGAAGAGAGAGAGAGAAAGAGAGAAAGTGAGAAAGAGAGAGAGAAAGAGAGAAAGAGAGAAAGAGAGAAAGAGAGAAAGAGAGAAAGAGAGAAAGAGAGAAAAAGAGAGAAAGAGAGAGAAAGAGAGAGAAAGAGAGAGAAAGAGAGAGAAAGAGAGAAAAAACTACATTACAAATTGATTACATACCTTTACTTAATAACAAAGGGACAAGTGTTCTAAACCATCGTGTGTATAATTGCGAAAATGTGCATACCAAATAACATAACTGCAATTATAACAACGACTTCCTGAACGGACATGTTTCGTCGCTTCCAACCAACTCGTTTCTTTGTTTCAATAACCGCCATGGTTAAATTTACCATAGAGCTGTACAGTAGGCCATGAATATGGTTGACTCATGTAAAGAGAACAGGTAAAAGCAAATAAAAAATGGTATAAACAAACTAAAATTAATATTTTTAACAGAAACATGTATTTTGTGTAAAACAAATACACGTATTGTTGAGTATAACATTTATCGAAAAATTTAATATAACCAACCAATTGAATATTTTCTTAAAATTAATTATATCAACAAAATTTTACTGTTGAAATAAGTTAATTCCAATAGTAACTTCTATGTTACGATTGTTAGTTTAACAATAATTCATTCGTTGCAACAAAATTAATATCAATCATATTTATTTGTTTGTCGGAACAACCAATTTTTCTCAGTGCAGTTCAATTATAATCCGAATTTATACAAAATTGTCATTCTCTTGCATGGTCACGGGATGTTTTTATTATTTTCAGACACTTGAATGAAGCAAGTAAATGTTTTAAAACTTTTCTGTTTGATATTACGCACAGAAAACAAAAGTGATTATTATCAACAACAATAATACTGTGAACCGAGAGGAATGTCAAACGCTATATCTCAGATAATATATAAGTCTATTATAACAATTTTCATTAAATTATATCATTTAAGTTTGCTTGTTGAGGTGGTCATATTGAGCTATGTGTAGTGTAATTATGCGAACGAAGTAAACAACTAATTTACAAATATTCATAAATTAAACATCATTTTCTCTGATAAGTTTATGTCGATAACTATCGGTAATCTTAGTTTAAAAAACAATCAATGGAGGATGTAAGTATAACAGTTGTAATCCAAAGATGACTAAAAATATTTATAAGAGCCATTCATTTTATGAAAGCACAAATACCTCATATCTATACCTGACACTATCTGATGATTGGGAAAAAAAATTTTTTTTTTTTGCTATCGATACTGGTGAGAAGTATTTAATGTTAGCCTCTTATACAAATTTCTTTCTCGTCTTTTTTCAGTGTAATATCTTTCATATCCATAAAAATTACATCTGAAGTTTCACAAAAAAATAGTATATACATTTTAATATGTGACATGTGCATGGCGATTTCTGTATGGTCAGGCCAATTGCACCCCACCGAGGCGATCCAGATTTGATTCCCTTCGGGGTCGGTCTCCAGATTTTCGCACGTGAGAATTATGCCTGACGATACCACTCGTCTGCGTGTTGTCTCGGTGATCTCCCGTTTCCCCCACCCCTTCATTACGGTGCCGCCCCATACTCAGCTCATGTCCCCTCTCACCAGAGCTAAAGACCTTGATGTTGAGCATTGAGCAAAATATCTCACCACATACAATGGTTTAAGTCATTTCTCATTAGGTGAATGAGTTCCGTTCTTCGCCATGATAAAACAAATACGTGTCGGGTATTGTAATATTAAGTATTAGGAAAACACTCGCAGTTGATTCCACGTTACAGCCAAAATTGCAGTTCTAGTTTAAAAAAAATAAGTTTAGTGTTATTAAGTGCTAACGTAAAAAACTATTTATTATTTTCAATATTTCGAAGCATATTAACGAAATATTTGTATTTGTTGTACTCCCACATAATTTTGTCGGTTGAGTAAACATTACACTATAATGTACAGTCTATCCCACGTAAGAATTCCGTGCTGTGACAGCCGATGCTACCAATATTTTTAACACGTGCCAAACACATGGCAGAATAACATACTACTAAAAACAACAGAAAGTGACCGTATGACCTGAAGAAGCAATATTTGCAGCCCTGATCAACAAATCGGTTAACTTCCATCGCCCACATTGAAAGTAGTGTGCATCATACATAAAAAATAAGTACGCATATTGAAGGAAACGTATTATAGTGGCACGACTCCGTATCCAGCATTAGTAAGTTAACTATTTTACTCTGTTTAAATCGCGTAATTCTATAACTATAATTTACGAACAACCGCACCGTTATCAGTCGACCTGTAACCAAAACAAAGGACGGTAACTAGTGTGTGAAAAAGTGGGAGCGTTCATGTTTTTGAGATTCTTATAATGTGTTACATTAATATTCTGTGCATATATTTAATATATTGTAATGTGGGGATTACAAAACCCAGTCTGAAATCGTGAATGGGATACTATGACGTCCGGCAACCAAAACAAAGGACGGCCATTTGCGAGTGTTTGAGCTTCTCGTGTGTTCGTGTGCGTTTGTGATTCTTGTACGGTGTTATTTTAATATTTAGTGCGTATATGTAATTGTAACGTATTGCAACGCAGGTATTAAAATACCCGGCCTGTAATCGTCAACGACAACGGGATATTAAGACGTGTTTCGGAAGGCGAGAACTTGCAGCAGCGTGGCATGTCTACAAAAAACGTCGCTAAGCAAGAAGCAGGTAAGCCGTCCAGAGAAAAGAGCCACAGAAGATAAAACTATTTTACCGACCTTTTATTTTAACATAATTTGTGGGTAAACACGTACGGTTCTTGTCGTAGTCTTTTTTTGTATGAAAATGTCCGTGTTTAATGTTTTTTTAGCAAGTAAGTGGTTAATATCAAGCTCACGTGAACTTTTGTGCCTGTTAGCTTCAAAAATGTAGGCCTACGTATTACCAAAAGAAAAGGCGAGAAGACCTACGCCTATATATTTCCCGGTCATATATGTGTTAATCATCAAAGTTATTTAAAGATATTCAGGGAAATTAGGCCTACACATATTTGTTCATTACTTACGCTTTTTATTGACATATTATTTCCGTTTAGGTTGTGGGAGCGCAAATTTTTGCAACACAGTATACAATAAATATGTTTACAAGTTTTTTTAAGTATTGCGAGTCGCATGACTATGATAACACTGATATTTCGAACGTAGGCCCTACCACAAAAGTTATGTTTGTTTGATAGTCTACTACTCGAAAATTAAACTAGACATACAGGTCTTTATGATCTGATAGTGCAGAACCAAATTGAAGGCAACACGAAAAATAATTGTAATAATGCTTGCATGAATTATTTAATTTATTATTTTAGTTTAAAGATTTTTGCTTGCACTGTCATACGTTCTTGCAACTTCAGTTTATTGTAACCAAATAAGCTACTATTATTTAACCATTTTAAATATCAATTCTAAACTAAAAAATATGTAAATTGCCAATACACGTTTATTTATCATTGGTAATGCCATTAAATGTTACAATTTTGAGCATACCTAGGAAAATATACAATAAATTATCTTAAATTTTGAATGATTATATTTATGTTCTATCCATCACTGCAAAATGAAATAATTCCATTAACATTGCCCAACATACCCTAGTAAGATTAATCTGCAGCCAGTATTAAAAAACAATATTTTGTCTGAGACCTAAAAAATTATGAAAATAAAATCGCAACACACATTGGAATTTATTGGAATCATAGTATACCTTAACTGTTGACGTGTTTTGGTTGTCAACTGGAAAGCACATGGTGGTGGAAGGATATATAATGTTTTTTTTTATCTATCAAATAATGGAATTCGTGTACCACATGGACTGTAGCTGTCTGCCCAGCGGTACTCACAGCTTCGCCCGTTACCAGATTATTTAAGAACTGCTCACCGCACAGAAGTGTTATCTGCCTAGGAATAGCATTTCAAGAACGTTACACGTGTGCATTGCGATATCAAGTTCACCGCTACTAATTTAAGCACATATTTAGCATTCGAAAATGGCGAAAATGGACGTGTATGTGGTATTATTTTTGTGTGTAAATCTCGGTGCAGAATAATTTATAAGTTATAGGCGTGTGCAAGTTCACCTTTGTATTTAATAATACGTCATAAAGTGAAAGGTTCGCGTACTAAAAGACTTATACAGACGAGAATAATGCACGCCTTTTCAGTGACTTGCGTCTAGAGGCTAGGAAGAGGCATGCTGTGTCGTCTTTATCGCTTCCGCACTTCTAGACCTCGATTACGCAAAACACGTTCAAACAGGTGGCCACCTTAAGGGTGCTCAAGTGCGATAAAATCATAATTTTATATTTTTATGAAATAGTGTTAGTTTTGTAGACGATACTTGTGAGTGCAGTTTCCTCTTATGAAACAATATTAGCTCCCATAGTTTTATTATAACGGTGCGACAAAGTCAAAATACTCTTGTATTACTGCCATGCAAATAGTGAAAACCAATTGACGTTCATAAACAAAATAATTCACTCACGAACTACGCAATAGGATTTTAAAAACCATCACGTAATATTTTGAATTTTTAAAAAATCGCAAAAATACAAGAAAAAATTTGCAAATTCAGAAATGTTTTAAAATACAAAAATTGTTCACGGGATTTTTTTAAAAATGTTTCTTTACGTATCCCATCTTATGTTATTTCACTGTAAATTATTTCACTTATGTAAGTCAATTGGTTTTCGCTATTTGCATGGCAAAAGAACATGCCAATTTTGACTTTGACGCATCGTTATGAGAAAACTATGCGAGTTAAAATTGTTTCGTAAGAGGAAATTGTACTCACAAGTATTGTCTACAAAACTAACAATACTTCATAAAAATATAAAATTAATGATTTTATCGCACTTGAACACCCTTAAGGGCGTCCAAGTGGGGAAAAAATCATAATTTGACATTTGTATAACATATTAGTTTTGTTAACGGTTCTTGGGAGTACATTTTCCTTTTACAAAAAAAATTAGCGCAGCCAAATTTCCCATAATGTCACTTCAAATTAAAAATTTGCACATATTTTGTTCTTATATGCAGCAAAAACCAATGAACGTAGTTAAATAAAAATTGTCACAGTGAAACTACGTGCCATTCTTAACATGTTTTAAAATCTATTACAAAATAATTTTGTATTTTTAAACAATCTAAAAAAAAAAAAATAGAAAATTGTTTTAACTACAAAAATATTTTGTAATGGAGATTAAAACATGTCAAGCATTAGCCGCTGACATGTAGTTTCAGTGTGAATTTTTTAAATTTATATATATTCGTTTGTTTTTGTTGGTTATAAAGACTAAACACACGCAAATTTTGTCGTTGTAGTGCCACTGTGGCAAAACAGGTTGAGCAACTTTTTTTTTTGTAAGAGGAAAATATAGTCCCAAGTAATGCCTACAAAACTAATATTATTTCATACAAACATACAGTTACGATTTTTTACCATTTGAACACCGTTAACGAACTCAAACTTTTAGTATCTTTAGTGAGTTTTTCTTTCATCTGTACTAGTTGCAGCGACGTTAAAGGTATAATATTTTAATCTCGCCTGACAAAAAAATAAATTTACTAAGGACAGCAATCGACTTTAAAAAACAATCGCGTATGTAGCAATCGATGTTGCCAGCGCGTGGCGCCTGGTGTCGTTCGCAGCCACGGTGGACGTCATATGAAGCTCGGCTCACCCCTTCCAGCCCTCATATGGACAAGGGATGGAAATGAAAGGGGGTGAGTTGCAGCGTCAGGGCAGCCGCGACAGACAACCCTTCACGGACAGCGACACACGAGCCTCCGGGGCAGATGAACCCCTCTGTAGGCGGGAGGCCTTTGTGATGGTCGCGAGCACACACACACACACACACACACGAGTCCGAGTCGACATCAGAGCTTGTGATGCGCGATAGATCGACATGATGCCCGCTGTGTCGCAGCTACTGCTGCTACAATGTACACGCAGCTGTGGCAACACTGGCGAATCCGTGTTGCTACGACCAGAAAAAAAAACTTCGAGCCACGCTTTTATATTCACAGGAGACAGTAAAAGTGTTTACCATACCATAAAGACTGGCGTGTACGTAAACATTAATACATACTGGATGTATCAGTACAGTGGTTACAAACTTTCAGTAGAGGTAGAGTACATCCAGACGATGGGAAATCACTTATCAATGCATGGTCGGAAACTCTTTCGTGCGACACAAAACACAAGAAAGAAAGGATACGAACAAAGAAGAAAACATGTTTACTATTCTTAATAAAGCAAAAATCTAATAAAAGAACATAAGGTACCTTTACCGAAAATGGCCCGCTTAAGGTTCACAAATCATGTGTGCTTAAGGCATTAAGGGCTTGTTCCCGAGATTTTTTTTTTTTCAGACTGGTGCCAATAACTGAAATATTTTGTAACCAAAAGTTTTTGAAACAATTTGAGTCAATGTGCAATCACACGATGCACAATACTGTGGACGCGTTTTTTAAAATAATGTACTATTCGCCAGCAAAAAAATAATTTCCTTAATTTTTGTTTATTTTCACGACGAAAAACGTGGTACTTTGGGTAATGAAATCTAAAAAAACGTTCAGTATAATTCTACAAAAAAAATTCAGCTACAAATTATAACGTATATTTATCAAAACTTTGCAGCGAAATTTTTATATGAGTATTAGGTAGCAATAAAAAAATTTTTTTCGAAATCACTGGAAAACTCCGTAACAAGGCCTTAATTATGTTACTAACATAACATATGGGTGATGTAATACAGATAGTTATGGAAGGTGTAGGTTCATAGTTGAGACTAGTGTATATAGATCTCACATATTTCTCGGCATTACCACACAGTAGCGACTAGTGGGCCATATATTGAGAACCGAGCCATATTCGGTACAGGTACCTTACTATAGAGACATCTATCGTCATAATCAGCAAAAAACTTCCCAGCATTCGTGCTGTATTTGGATTAATAAAAATATTTTCTCCTCTTTTTAGCGTCCTTTCTTTCGTGTGTTTTGTGTCGCAGGAAAGAGTTTCTGACCATGCGTTGATAAGTGATTTCCCATCATCTGAGTGTACTCTATATTTCCTGAAAGCTTGTAACCATTGTACTGATACAGCTTGTATGTTATTTACAGAGTAATAATACTTAATCAACTTTAAGTGTATTGTTCCTTGTATTTTTCCCTTGCGACCAAAAGCAATGACTCTAGGTTTATTTGTGCCAAGCTGGATTCCGTGACTCAGCTCGCGGAGTTTTCTATTTAATTCGATAGTATTTCTAAAACAGACAATGTCTGAAAAGTTCTAAATTGCACAAAGTGTTTATAAGGGCCAGTAATAACAGTTTTAGGATTTATCCTGTTTTGCGTCCCTCCCCCAACCCCTCGTATTTCCAAAGTACAATTTATTTTGTCAGTAATATTCGGGGGCGCATTCACAGTTAAGTAAAGTTTGGAAATCGTAAGATAATAAAAATAACAAAAAAAACATTCATTTATAATATTGTAGAAAAGTATGGCGTAAAATCGAACGAAATAGCACACTTGAATTTGCTACAGAACTTTCCACTAATAAAACTATGTGGTTACCACTTAAAGTCCCATAGTAAAAATGGATCGGTGGGAATCATTCATGCTAGTTCAGCGCTATGGCTGGATGTGGAGATGCGGCCATTGATACGCGTTTCAAAGTTGCCCTTATAGCTTCGTCGCATATGCCCCTTTATCGCGTAGGCAGGCGACATATTTAAGCGCTGACTTGAACATATTCACATAAATTATCTATTATTGTGCAAACCTCCTGTACTGAAATCTGAATGAATGTATATTTAACGAAACGTACATATTTTGTTTCTGTATTTGGCGAGCAGTCGAAAATAAGCTGAAAGTACAAAGATGAGAAACCTTAAAAGAAATTCACTTTTTATCGAGGTCAGTATGAAAGTATAAAATGTGTTTTATCATATCTGGTTGACAGGATTTTAAAGTACGCATTGCATCAGTGGTGTAGCCAGGATTTGTGAAAGAGGGGTTTAACCTGAAAATAATATAAAGTACACCGACCACCTCTTTAAACTCTTTAAAGCGGGTGGTCCGGGGGCCTTTCCCCGAAAAAATTTGGAATTCAAACTCTCAAAATAGTGCTATTTTAGCAGTTCTTCGTATCGAAACATTGAATACTACTCTGGACAAAATATCTCAAACCTTTTAAGGGATATGAAAATGTATGATGTCAAGTGGAAGACAGGAATACTTAATCGTCAATAAAATCTGAACTACTCAATAAAATTCGATGAGATTTTTTTCCAAGTAGTTATTTGTCAGTGGACGTTCATTTAAGTAAAATAATGCGGTAATACGCTTCACTTCCAAGTAAAAAATTTAAAACTGTTTTTAGAAAAATAAGGGCTTCAAATAACAAAATCTACAACAAATGGAAAACTGTAATTTTCATAATTTGTAATATGATAATAGGCCTCTATAGTAATAAACAAATTTAAAAAATACTCGTGTATAGATTTTAAAATAATTTTACTATCAGAAAGTCTCTGCGCTAGTGGTTCACGAGTGTTATTATTATTTTCAAATGAAAACGCGTGTATTTTGAAATTCGGTTATGATAGAGGCCCAGAAATTATCATATTAAAAATGACAGTTTTACATTTTTGTAGATTTTGTTGTTTGAAAAACCTAGTTTCTAAAAAAGTTTTTTTTTTTTTTTTGTTTTGTTTTTACGGAAAAGTTATGCGTACTGCCGCAAAATGCTATGTAAATAAACGACCGCTGATAAAATATCTACTGAGTGAAAAATTCTCACCGAATTTTTGTGAGTAGTACAGATTTTATTGACGATTGAGTATTCCAGTATTCCGCTCGACATTCTACCTTTCCATACCTCAAAATATGTTTTTTTTTTAAATTTTGATTGCCTATATGGCCAACTTGACCCCCCCCCCCCCCCGTCTGTGCAACTGTACTGCACGTCAAAATATATTTTTGTCTTCTAGTTGTTTCGTGTACAGAAAT
>PNEQ01059185.1:13241-42730 GCA_003012365.1 Medauroidea extradentata | reverse complement strand
AGCTGTTATGACATTCCTAACTGTAGACAGACCTGAGAAATGCACGATTTATTTTATGTGGAACCTAAACATTTAACACCTCTAAGAAGGTAAGGTGAGGTAAGTGAACTTTACGTCTCGTCGACAGTGAGGTCAGTACAGATGGTGATGTACAACTTGGTACAATGACAGGAGCTGAGAGAGGAAACGGCCATTGCCTTTGTTAAGGAACCTTCCCAGCATTCGCCTGGAGCGATTTCGGGGAACCATGGAAATCAAAAATCAAGATGGCCGGAGCCGGGAATTGAACCCAGGTCATCCTGAATGCGAGTCCAATGTGTCGCCGTTGTACCACCTCGATCGGTTTTCCTAAAAAGTTATCATATTTTCAAAAGGCTTGCGACCTATTTATTTTCTTCTTGTGGACTTCGAACCAACAATATTGATGTAAGTAAACTAAATATCGGTCATTATCTATCGCTAAATTGATAACGACTACTGGTCAGTCAATAGTATTTGTATAGATCAAATATATTAATAAAAAAATCTCATTAAATGTCAGTAAACATAAATATCCGAACATTTCATGTAAAATATTATAAAATTAGGTTAAAACTTACTAGTTCAGGATTGTAAGCCACTAACATATAGTAACTGAAAAATTAAAGTTTTAAGAAATACTCGATAACTGAATCACAATTATGGAGAATATCCCAGATATACATATTACACTTGATCAATTAATTACAAAACTAGAACCACTCGTAACTTAAACTATCAAGTTATTAATGTATGACGTGAAAATATTTTTCAAGTTCTAACAAACCTTTACAACTATTTTTAAAATGCTGTTATGTTACTATATATAATCACATCCAAAACATTAAGATTTAATTTTTACATACATGAATACTAATGCACATTTTGCTACTATGGAACGAATCTGTATATATTAAAGGCTGTGATTTTGTTGTATATCATGTTTATTTGCAAATATATTTTTTTCTAATTCTAAAAAGAAAACCGTGATACAGATGGGTTGAGTACTGTTATTACTATTCAGACCATATTTTTTAAAATCGAAGAATTACATAATTTTTATAGAACATTTTTTTTAAGTTAGTTAGCAAAAAAACAGCACATTTATAAAACGGTTTTGCGATGTTCTTTTCTTTTTTTCTTTTCGGTCTTCAAATAACAATACTAGCTAACATAACATGAATATTAGATCGCAGCCGAGACTGGTTAGCGAAAGAACTGGTTGGTAACATACGCGCAGAGATTGTGCTAGTCTCGCTATAATCCCTAACATTCATCTCGGTATTCCAACACGCGGGCGAGAATGTTCAGTCACTGACCTTGGCAATGCAATGTGCAGTTGCGGCACTTGTTTACTCGGGCTGCCATTGGTCATGAGTCATGACATGCCCGCGCGGAAAGCTCGACAAATACTCCCGTCAGGATAGGATAAACACACAGTGACCCTGAGTTGTGGGATCAGCCGATGAACTGGTAGTCCACTTGTCATGTCCGCGGAGAAGCGCGCAATCGTTTCTACCAATTAATTGACGTAATTATAGCATTCGACGTATTTATGCAACCTCTGGCTACCCAACGTTTTGTGATTTAATATAAAGACAATTTTATTTTCCATTGAATTAAAAAAAACACACGTAAAATTATGCACCTATTCAAAGGCAGAAACAATATTGAATCAAAACTAATAAGTCAGAATAAATACTGAAACTACCTCTAGGGTGTACCATCGCTGGTTGAGATTCTAAGAGTAGTTTTAGGCAACATTGTCACTAAGGGTTGATTGCAGAGTAATGTGAGGAAAATCCTGAGGTAAAGGTAAAACAAAGGAGAAGTTGAGTAAAATCTGAGCATTTTTCGTTTGCAATGCAGAGTCAGGAAACTAAAGATATCTCAGTTGAGGTGGAGTGTTGCCACAGTATTCGCGAAGTTTTCTTCATGCTCCGACTCGAGAATTTAACTAAAATATCTATTTTTCATTTATATTGTACGAAACTTACATGACTGCCGTTATATTATTTACATTTAGTGTTTTGCATACTGTAAAGCTGAAAAAATGCAGAATTTAAATTATAAATATATGTCGTCGATTTTGTTTATAAAATGGTGTCGTAACCGTTTTGTTTGAAAACTGAAGTGCCATTAAAACACATCGCTTTCGTTTAAAAACGTACAGCGAATATAAACCATATCGTGGACATCAGCGCGGTCATCGATATATTCCTCTAAAATAATACCAATAAATTCAAAATCAGAATATCATTCTCCAATATGTGGCATTCTAACCTCTATTTATGGCCGCCACGATTGATATGCAACTTGAGAAAATCTCAAGGAAGGTCTGACGACTCCTCTCGATTTCCTCAGTGTTTGCTTAGATCTAACTCACTTTTCGTCTTTGCAATGAAAATTTATCACATTACACTCAGAGAGCGCTTATATTTTACCCAATATGACTGTGCAATCGGCTCTAAGTGTTAAATGGTTTTTATTTAAATGTAAGGGATGTTTATATGTATATATGTTTAATGCATTCTGTGTTGCATAACCATTCGATGTAATTTTCACATTACTAGTTATCTTAGCTAAATCTCTTTTATGACATTTTAAAATAAATCTCTCTAAATTATTGAAGAAAATAAAAACTAAGAACAATTCTGTATGACTTATTTATACTGTCCAGCTTCCTAACGATGCATAGCCTATCAGTTGTATACAAGTCATTTAACAGCCATGCAACATTTATTAATGTTTTCTGTCTACGAATAGTATTATAGGTTTCATTGTGTCGGAATGTCGTTTTCATCTCTGGAGTTTCTAATGAATTTTGCGAAGGAAATTAATAGCTAAATCGGGCACATTCATCGTAATTTTTATAGGATAAATTTCAACACAACCACCGAATTTCAAAAATACTCGCGTTTCGATTTGAAAATTATTTTACTATCCGATAATCTCTGCGCAACTATTTAGTTGAAAATCGTCTTCTTCGTGTTGGCAGGTTTTTTTCAAGGCAGCAATACTACGGTTTAACTAATTATGTAATTATTGAAATTCTGGTTAGTTGACTTATTAGTCGAAACTGTATAATGTCTAGATTTGCATTAATTAGCTATCACAAAAAAAAAAACATTTTAAACAAAACTGCCGGGCGGATTTCTGATATCTGCTCTCGTTAATTTTTGAAAAATAAATATCGTAAAAAGAGAAGAAACTAAAGAGTTCGGTCTTAATATGCATCCGGGGCCGCGGTGACGGAGTACTGCCGACCCCCCCGTGGCTCAGTTGGTTGAGCGACCGGCTTTGGTGCGGGGGGTTCTGGATTCGATTCCCAGGTCTGGCTGGGTGTAAATTTGTGTTTGTCCATTTGGGTTTCAAAAATTGTCATTATGCAAATTGTCTCACGAAAAGTACTGGGGTCACTCGAATTAAGTCACATTAAAGGGGGGAATGTTTGGTGCAGTGATGATGCGGAAGCTTCCGCATCGCCACTGCACCAAGCATTAAAAAAAAAGTGGTAAGATCACTTACCTTCCACCAAGGCGATCCGGGTTCGATTCCCGGCGGTGTCGATCCTCGTTTTTTTTCGCATGTGGGAATCTTTCGTGACGGATTTTCTCAGGATTCTCCCGTTTCCCCCACCCTTTCATCCCGGTGCTGCTCCATACTCACCTCACGTCACCCCTCACCAGCGCTAAAGACCTGTATGTTGAGTGCTGAACAAGTAATCTCTCTCTTAATCTGCATCCGGAGTGTGATACCACGGAACTAGAGAACACTCCTCGTGCGTTATTAGTTTCTTTTATGTCTGCGGAGTAGGCAACACTTCTTGCATCCGTGCCAAAATTACAACTGCAACTGCAAAGGGCCTTTGTAGTTTTTACTGACTAACACAACTCATGAACATCAAATACTTTTAACGTTTCGTGTAAAAACCGAACATGACACACATTTCGTTTGACGGAGCCTTATAGCTGTTCGATCACAACATTTCGGTAGAAGAACACACTGCGACGTGGCACTCAGTAACGTGAGTAGCGAGAGAAGGTGTTTTGCAGAACTGAAAAAGCTAATACATATTCCAAGTGTTTTTATTTGCTCAGATAAAGGCTAATTAATAAAAAACTAAGATTTATATTATTTTGTCTGATTGTAATGTGACAGAATGTCCAACACTGTATTTTATAGGTGTTTCAACATAGCAGTTAAATTCTGTGAATGTAATGTGAATGAACTTAATTTTTTATTGGAAATATACAAAAGCACTTGCAGAAGTTCGTAGGAGTGGGAAGTGTTCTCTGGTAAATAATTAAAGAGTAATTTGGTAGCACCTCGAATTAAATTTCAGTAATTACTTCTTGATGAAACTGCACAAATTTTTAAAATGTTTAAAACTCTCAGAAAAAGTATGTAATTTTCGGAATAATTTGTTTGGAACACAATGTTTAATTATAAAGTATTTCTGCCACAACTAAGACATTTTAACTAACTTAAAGAGTGTGTTTTTCTCTTTTCCGCATAAATAAAGTGTGATTAGTAATAATAATCCCGCGTAAACTAGGACATTTAAAATGCGTTATGAAATTTCTAAATAACCAAGCGATGTACACCCCTGTTCAGTCACCAAATTTCACGTCATCCACTAAACGGGAAGTGTGCCGAAGAAAGAAAGCAAAGAGGGATAAAGAAAAGGTTTCCGGGGAGAAGAAGTCCAGCCAACACTTCTGCCACGGGTAACACAGAACTTCTCGCTGGAAAAGAAAAATTACCGCGGGGCAGAAGGGGACGGGGAAAGTGTCGTATCAAAAGTTTGCAGAATATTTTCCTCGCCGTCTGCCATTCTCCGAGTCCATCAGAGGAGAGAGAACTCGCTGCTTGAGTGTCTGTCGTGATCGATAGCCGATGGGTCGAGGGGAAGTGCTGTCCGCCTGAGACGTCACTCCAGCAATGTCTTTGAAGAGGTCCACATTCTCCATTCTTCAGCTACGTTCTTAACAGAATCCGTAGCTGGACGCACAGATTGCTTCAGCTGCGTATGATACATACTTACATCACTGGAAGGAAAGTATTGTTGTACGTCCCACACGTCTCTTAAAATAAGGACAACTATCTAGATTGTTTGATACTATCTGGACTGTTCCTACAACAATCTGTTCTGTAATAGAAAGATGGCCTTTGCTCATTTTACAGAAGTTATTAATACTTCCACCGAACTGCCTATCGAGAACAGTCCTTGTAGTACCGAGGGTCAATTCTCTAACTTCAGGTCTGGTAAGATTCACCAATCGTGACTGTCTTTCGAGAGCGACAGCGATTAAGAAATTCACTCGTGACTGTCTTTAATCATATTCTCTAACACCTCTCTCTACCTGAATGTTAATGTACTTGGAAACACTGTAGTCTGTGCACTGAAAACCTTTGTACATCATACTAAACTACATTTTAACACATTTCCCAGCGTGATTTTAATTACTAATTACTTATATTTAGTTTTAAACAATATAAATCATAATTGCTCCACTTCACAATACCGATTTAATAAGTTTGACATCAACTAACTTCGAGTAGAAAGTTAGTGTACCAGTTTTACAAGAGGTAGCAGCACAATACTGCGTTAGTTTATTTAAGGCCAAGAGGTAGTAACACAGTACTGCGTTAGTGTATCTAAGGCCAAGAGATAGCAGCACAGTACTGCGTTAATGTATCTAAGGCAAAGAGGCAGCAGCACAGTACTGCGTTAGTTTATCTAAGGCCAAAAGGCAGCAGCACAGTACTGCGTTAGTGTATCTAAGGCAAAGAGATAGCAGCACAGTACTGCGTTAGTGTATCCAAGGCAAAGAGATAGCAGCACAGTACTGCAGTATTGTATCTAAGGCAAAGAAATAGCTGCACAGTACTGTGTTAGTGTATCTAAATGATTGAAATTGTGGAATAGTTGAAAACACATTTTACGTATATTCACCTCCTTAATTAAAGAATTTCGAAACGTTAGAGTCCTGTAATTGTTATTTGTATAAGTAACCAATTGTAGTAAAAATCACGACGATAGCCAATTGTGTTTCTGTGATAGAGACGATTCATTAAAAAAAATTTAAAAAAAAAACACGTTTCCCCTTTTTTTACTGCTTGGGGGTTAAATTAAAAAAGAATCCTAAAACTGCTTTTTGTATATTTACGTAAGCATTAAATCGAGAACAGATTTAAGGTATTTTCACCACCTTTATGGTTGAATTTCAGAAAACCGTTAGATTGGCTAATATGTTTTTTTATGACTCACCCATTGAAGTAAAAGTCACAACGATAGGCCGTCGGGTTCGAGCTATCTAGACGAATCTTTTAAAACACTTTTCACCCCTTTTTACCCCATTAGGGGACAAATTTCGAAACACACCTTTTAAGTGCTTGCCAACGACCTAAAAGGAACCCACACAAAATGTTGCCATTTTTAGGTCCAGCGGTTTGTGCTGCAGTTTAATATGTCAGTCAGTCAGTGTTCTCTTTCATTTATGTAAATTAATATATATATATATACATATACATATATATACTGTATATATATACTGTATATATATATATATATATATATATATATATATAGATATATATATATAAATGCACACATATTTCAAATCGTATGGCAAATAATTTTGTGTATAGTTACAAGAAAAAGCAAAGTAATATATTTGCCAAACCCACAAATTTTACTTTCAATGGTGCAACAGAACGGTCTAATTTTTAGCATTACACCACATCTTATCACTTTTATAGCCGTTGCTACTTCTACTGAAAGTTATATAACCTATCAGTAGTCAGATAACACGTGGTCTACTCGACTGTATATCTATAAAACCAATTAAACCCCTTTGTCCACATACCCACACGTTATCATATTATCAAGTGGACGGTGGAGTTTGAGATCCTCCAACTGTGGGTGGCACAGTGTACCCTCGTATAGAAGTGTACACTGTGAGTGTAGGATGCTGCAATCGTCTGCATTCAGGAGGCAGAAAAGGGACCCCCACCTTGTTGGGGTGCTGTGTAAGTAAGTTGACTAAAGACTATTTGAGTCACGTCAAAATTCAGACCCTTAGTGTAGCGTATGAACGCATTGAGATGTCCTGAAATACACTTAAAACGACTTAGAATGGCTCTGGTGGCAACACGGTGTATAATTTTGCCTAGTAGTGTAGCTAGATATTTGAGCCTTTTGACTCAAGGCATTCTTAGTTATTTCTTTTCCAAAAACAGAGAGGGCCTTAGATGTGTTCGGGCATAATTCAGGGGTGGATGTTTGGCACCGTATGTATTTCGACTATAATGGATGGACCAGTTGGCTGTTGTTACGGTTCTTCTTGTACCGAGCAGGGGTAGTGATGCGAATACAATTTTCGCTCAGAGGGGTTGAAAACTCTCCTTTTTGTTAACGAACACTTAGATGAGTCATTAACTCCATGATTTTCTGTCGTTTTTACTTCCTACTAGAGGCAATAGTTCTCGGTGCCCACGGACCAGTTAGGGGAAGACGTTGGATCGCCTGCGCAGTCGTTCATACTCGGTACTTAACACCCATCTACAGTTGACGCTAGATGCCACGTCTGAGGTACGGAAACAGGCATGCGATAAGAGCTAGTCTGGCTCATGCGTCAATAACCCTATCGCCTTTATGCGCGGGGTGCGAAAACGGCATGCTGTGTTTTGGTCATTGGCTTTTTCCTATGGAACTTTAAGCGTTGACCCTATTATTTTATTACGGAAAGGGCGTCGTCAAGACCAGAGCATGCTTCGCAATTTTTGTTTTACAGTTCCGTTCAGTATTTTTTACGACAGCAGTTTGAAAAAAGCCGTTTGTTACCGTTTTGAGGTGCCCACAAACCACGTTTCTAAGCATTACATCTACAAAATAAAAATAAAGAACCATAATTTTAATCATGTTTCCTTTTCGGAGACAAAAGATATGAAAACACACGTCCGGTAATACGTCTTAAAAATTTCTCCTAACATGCTACAACAATGCTCATGTACCAGACGTATAGGACTCTTAACTATGCGATGTGCGCCTCGCTAAGTAAGTATTTAATGTTGTCTGGCATTCTATGGTGGGAAGATTCTCGCTGTTTATGATTTCCAAGAAAGAGCTCTGGAGCGATGGACCGACATATTTAAATTGGATGGAGTTATGCAGAATGGAACCAATCCACAAAGTAATGTATTTCGAGATAATCACACCAAGTAGAAGAAGAAGATACGAAGTATATCCTAGAAAAAGAAGAAGTATTAAATCATAATATTTGAATGAAACGAAGAGACCAGAAAAACCAGGTTATAAAAGGTTTATATGGGCACAGTAGACTTTGACCTTGAATATCTCTGTTCTAGTAATTTGTGGATTGGTTCCCTTCTGCATAACTCCATCCAATTATTCGATTGTTTTTACATGGTGGCTGCCATATTTGAACGTCGCTTGGTTAGACAAATGTTAGTTCTTCTAGAGGCTAGAAAGAAAATGTATTTTCTCATGGGAGAGTTTGGCAAAGGGAAAATTTCTGCCACTAGTTTCGCTGCAATCGCTACCAGATAAACACTAAGCCGTAGTAAAACAAACTTGGAAGTGATAGCAGTCATTAATTTTATTTTAAATTGAAAAGAAGCCTATTTCGAGTTTCGAATTTTCAACGTATAGCTTAAAATTCAGGAAAGTCCTGTGATTGGTAAGTTTACACCTCTTATAGATAGTCTACCAGCGCTCAAACGCAAAAATTGTCCTACGACAAGCTTTTAACATTAATCTTTCTAGCTTGTAGTATAATTAACCTTAGTTGGACGTCTGTCGAGTGTTGAGGCCGTGAGGGTGACACAGCGAGTGCATCACACACAAGCTTCCACACGGTAATTCACTGAACTGGGAGCCATCTTCCAGCACATAGATTGCCTTTACTATACATTCACTGGCGACCCTGTCATTGTGTGACGTTATATTTCAAATAACGGTACGTTGTACACGCTGGTGACTTTTAATGATTCTGAACTAATCTTTTCGTACCTTAGAAAACCCTTAAAAAGTCAATTTTCCGCAGTATTCGACTGTGAGAAAATAAAATTTAAGAATGGCACAGGCCATAAGTTTTCACACCTTTAACACTCTTTAATTGCTGTTACACACTTATGTTGAGAAGTTTTAAAAATAATATTCTGTCGACCGGGGCTATTCACTCGGATTGTCTGCCTTTGTAGGTAGTCATCTTGAGGTCTTGAAATACGTAAATAACATCCACCAGACATAAAAGTAAACTATAACATCAAAAACTTCCATTAAACTCATAGGAATCCATATGAAATAAAGTGAAAATAAATACCAGGTGTCGCCTCTTCAGCGTGATATCAATCCCAGTTTTATGCTGGAAAGAACACTTTGATCGTTTGAAAAATTGCTCTTTGCGTAATCGTAGAAACGACTGCTGGGAAGCTGAAAAGTTTTTACGGCTGAAGTTTCTCCTATTACTTTTACAGCAAGGCAACTACAATATCTAGAACATATTTTTGAAACTTCGGGTCTTGCGACTGTCGTAACACAGCGCAGGTATGGGTCTTCCTTTATCGGTGGCGAAGTTTGATAACTTGAAAACTCTGCTTTTTGTTAACGAACACTTATAAGAGATAATAACTTCTTGGCTTTTCTGCGGTTTTTACTTTCTACCAGAAGCAATAGTTCAGAAAGTACATTTCTTATTGAATTGACTTATTTAGAGAAAATGTTTAACTCATCGTGTACCTACCAAACTATTGATTTTAGAAGAAGGCCTATACTTTGTCAATTAAAAATATTTCTATGGACGTTAGAAGTAGTCCTATGTACATTTTTTCTTTACTTTAAGTTAGTTTAGGTTAGGTTAAGTTAGGTTAGATTAGGTTAAGTAACTTAACATTAATTAACAAACTTTACCTAAACTAAAATAACCTAAAATAACTGAATTTGACGACAAAAAAATATACGTACGACTACTTCTAACGTCTATACAAACATTATTCATTATTAAACGATACTTCTAAAACCAATTATTTGTCCGGTAATAGATGAGTAGCTTTTCTTAATATTTACTATCACGTGCCGTCATCAGTTGTTACTAAATAACTATCGACTAACGTAAATTAAAAGGTTTGTTTATCTGTTATCTCTGTCACTTTCTCTTTTTCTATTGTTATTTGTGTGTATGTGAGTGTATGTTATTTTATATTGCAAAGTACTACTAGCACATACTGAATTCGGCCCATTGGTGTAGTTCGTCGCAAAGCACATATATTACCGCCAACGTTGCTGCTCACTACCCTAGCGTTGTCGTTCGATAGGAAACATACGACGCTACTTACCTGGTTGTATATTGCGTCCCTAGATAGGTTGCGTTTGTGTAATGTGAGGCATGAGCAGTAAGAACGCGTTTTACAGGCTTATGTAATGCATTACCGTCACTCTGCGCAAGCCACTCAGGTGGCACGCAATGTTAAAATAATATCCATTCTCCTATGGGACTATAAGTGGTGACTACACTATTTAATTTATGAACGGCATAGTTCAAGGGTTAACGCTTGTTTCTTCACAGTAAAAAAAATTTTGTACTTCTATAAAAATGTTTTTTGGAAACCTGTGAAAAAAATTTTTTATAACACTACAAAATTATTTTGTAATAACTTATTTACAAAAAAACTTGTAATTTTACAAATTTCTTTGTATATTTACAAAAATTTCTGTAAATCTACAAAAAAAATTTGTATTTTTACTGCTAATATTTGGTTCACTTTACAGTAATTGTTTGTAGAGTTACATTTTTTTTTTGGAAACTAGTTTCCAAATTTTTTTTTTTTGTAAAATTACGAAATGTTTTGTAAAATTTGTCTGGTCTTCAATGTTTATTTTGTTTCAAATAGAAAAATTTACTATTTTCCATTTAATTTACTAGTTCCTAAAGGTGTTCACAATATTTATAACCACTTTAAAAGGTTTCGGACTTCTTACATTTATTACCTGACTGATAACGTTATAATATTAGTTTACAAGATTATCCTTGTAAATGTACAATTTCTTCTTACTGTGTATTGTTGTGATTTCGAATCCTGTAGTTAATTTCTCAGATGCAGCAGTCGAGAAAAGTCGTTATTGGCAATTTTGAGGGGCCAAAAACTGATGTGTCTAATAAACGTGCAGAATTTTTAAAACTATAGCGACATAGTTTGAAGTGTGTGTAATTTTCGTAGATATACAAATATAACTTGCTTTAAATAGTTTCGCCAAAAAGGAATAGCCGTAACACGTTGCAACGCGTTTGAGGTGCGGTAGGGAACCCCTTTAGGAGTGCGTGGTACATAAATAAACGCTGAAAACATCAATTGAATTATACACTTTTTTGCAGCCAATATGGATAAAATGCAAAGCGAAAATCCTAGATAAAGGTGTTTGCCAAATTTATGAGTAAATATTTATCTATAACTACGCATTCGTTACGCGTGACCTCTTGCGTCGCAGTTGAATGCACGAGGTTCCGGCGTCAGATATTGTGCCTCAGAAGTTTGTAACACTGGAAATAATTTTGTTGAAAACGTTGGCTAAAACTATTTTCTAGGATTGCTGTTTTTTGAATTTCACAAATTGGCTTCAATAAACCTACTGTTATAGATTGAAACTTTTAGCGTTGAATTTTGTACCACGCCCTCTCACGGTACAAAATCAAATACACATGTAATGCTATATCATTTCCACGCACAGTAGTCTATTTCATGAAACTACAAGTCTACAAGTCACAATGGAATTTCTTACACGTGTGAATATGAAGTGTTTAACAAAGAAAGTTGCTGGAATTGTAGAATTCCGTGCACTTGTAACACGTACTTACAAGTGTACAAGACAGCATTTTATTATTTATATTTTGATTGTATAACTTATTTATAGTTTATAGTTGTGAAGTGAGTATTGATGGAAATGAGTTCACGGGAAATGCGGATGCACGACAAAATATGTGTTCTCAAAACAGTAAATGAACATTATACTATTTTGTTTGAAGCATTTTTGGACAAACTGACGAAAAAAGGTAAACAGTTAGCTTGGACCGATGTATTAACGTTTCCGCAGTCCCTGGAAAATTTGCACCAATAAAAGAGCTGGGAATATGTTCGTGACGATTGTGGCAAACTTTGAATAAAGGGACAGTGGTAAGTATCATAACCTTGAAGGTAGTTATAAGCAAACTGCGTGAAACATTAACCTAATTAATTTTATGTACAGGATTAATTGGGGTCTTCATTTAAAATAAAGAAAAAAGTAAATGACAGGCGACAAACGGGAAGTTGGGGGGGGGGGGGTAGCCAATACTTCTAAGTTTAACGAAATGGACAACATGATTCTTGACACACTTGGAAAAGATTCATCTCTCGTTAATTCTTTGTGTATACAAAAGACTTGGAAATCCCAGAGTGTCAACTCTAGTATTGGAAGCATTGATGAGGACACAACCTTTGCCAGGAGTCTCATACTATATATAATACTTACGGAGGAGCAGTGGGAGATAAGTGACAATTTTACTAATAGTAAGTCCGATACAAGTTAGGTACAAGTATCATTTACGAGAGTTTATAATTGTTGTTGTAGTTCTTTGTAATGTTACAGGGGAATAGTTGGAATGGTTTTCAGAAAAACCAAAATTGGTAACATTTCATCATTCTATTATCAAGTACTTACAACATATTACAGCTTTAGCTTTGCCAAAAGGCTATTATATTATATGTTTCTCTTTAATACCGATAAAACTTGTTCTTTTGTAGGATTACCGACCAAAAGGAAGGCCTAGAGTAGAAAAAAAATTCAGACATTAATGACTTTGTAAAAAAGTACATTACTATTGGAGTACATGAAGCCTAAAAAATTACAAATTTTAATGTTAGAAAATGAACTTGATTTTCCAACATCTTAATCTACACGTGATTTACTGTCAAACTTTGGCTATCCTGTTGTGAGCTATGAAGACACTGAGGTAGCCATTGAAACTGTGTTAGCGACGTCTGAAAACGATGTGTAAAGGTACCATTACTTACTAGTACCAAGCAAAATGTTGATGAATTCGATTTATTGTTGATAGTAACTTAGGTAATGTCTGATAACTTAGGTCATGTTAGGTGTTTTTGTTCATTGTTGTCAATGTGTTAATATTTTTATCAAAATTGATACAGCATGTTGAACTGCAAGTGCACTAGTATCACGTATGTGCCATTACTTTGATAATAGTGCAAAGTGATTTATCAGCTGTTGCTTTGCTAGAATGAAGTTTCTATCATTGTTTTCGTTGTCATTGTGGAGCCGTGGGGCTTTTAGATTTTATTTCGCTGGAACTGCGTACCACGAGTGCTGACAGTAACGGCCAGCAGTTACCTACTGCTAGTGAATTTTTTTTTCTTTTTCAAATTTGAGGTATTTCGTACCAACTGATGGATGCAATTTCTTTACATATTTCAGTTTTGTACCATTTTTATACAAATACAGTTACTGTGTAACTATATTTACGACGATAATTCGTATTCGGTAACTATAAAAGGCGCAGCGACAGTCTTCAAAAAGTCTCCTTACTCTTTACATAAAGACAGGGTCTAAGGATTTCGTTACAAGACAAAGTTCATGAAAATGTCCGCCATATTTAAGTGGTGTTCTACGACAATCCTTGTAGGAAAACAAATCCAACTGAAACATTGCGTAGGTGAAGACTGAAATACATAACTTTATTTTTCTTTACATAATCTATAAGTTTCGTAAATTGCATCTCTGTGTACGTAAACTTCCACAGTCTACATAAACGACTAGTTAATGCAGAACACGTACTGCTATCTCTTGGCAGGAAATACTACCATAATACTAGTGCTACTTTCTCTTCTAAGCTGAGCTCACTAACTTTCTACTAGAGACGCGTTTATGTTATAACTTTTAAAATCGGGATTCTAAGGAGGAACTATTGGGCCTATGTAGGACTTACACTATTTTAAATTAATTAAAGTTATTAGTAATTCGCAATACGCTGTGAAAACTGAGAAAATATAACTTAGTAAGATGTATGAAATTTTCAGAACACATTCTAGAGTGTTTCCAAGCATATTGAGATTCTGGTAAAGAGGGGTGTTAGATAATGCGGTATAAAGACAGTCTCGAGTGACTACTGTCACTCACGAAAGACAGACACATGTGACGTTCTTCACCAGAGGTGAAGTTACAGAATATATCCCCTGGTTAGTCAGTGGCCGAGACGTCACGACAGCTGTCAGTCGACTGCCGAGGCTTGACTGCTCGGAAATCAGTTGTGATGGACCAACCGTTTATTTCGAGTCTACTAGTGAACAATGAAAATCTACGTGTTCCCGCCTTCGACCAGGGTCACATTGTGTATGAGTGAAGGCCGGGGTGAATGCTGGGCTAGCTTCTCGATTAGCGAGACTTGCCTGTCGCTGTTCCGACCCGATGAACGGATGAGGTGAAGGTGAGATGAGTGTGGAGCAGCGACGGAATAATATACGGGGGTACATGGGAGTTCCCCAAGAAAACCCACTGGTCAAAGGCAATTGTCGCCACGTATACTACGTGTGAAAATTCCGTGACCGAACACGCCGGGAATCGAACCCGGATCGCTTTGGAAGAAGACGAGTGGTCCCATTTCGTGTGCACAAGTGAGTTTCATTAATGTCAAGAAGGGTATTAAATGATATGTAACGACGAGAGAGAGAGAGAGAGAGAGAGAGAGAGAGAGAGAGAGAGAGATATTTTGATCAGCGCCTAATATCGAGGTCGTCAGCGTTGGTGAAGGGTGACCAAAGTGAACATGAAGTGGATCCTCGACAAAAACCCGCCGACCAACGGCATCACCCGGCACGATTACCTCATGCGAAAATCCGGGTACCGACTCAGCCGGGAATCGAACACTCGGTGGGAGGCGAATGGTCTGACCGGCCCCCTATTAACGACAAGAAACTTATTGTGTATGCTAGTTCTTATCGTGTGCTGTACGGTCACGAACACCACCGCCACATAAACAGAAAAATACACAACGTTGAAGAAATTTGCAGAAGCAGCACTAACTTTCATATTCGGGACCATCCTATTCAGCATATTAATAATAATAGGCCCTATTAATCTACATAGTCATCATTATTGTAATCATATTCATCAACGTGATCATCATGAAATTCATCATCAGATGCATCATTATCATTATCTTCATCATCGCCGTCATCTAAACTCGAAATGACAACGGATCTTTATTAGTTTTGCAGTAAGCTTCCTTTGCTTTAACTAGTCTGGACTATTGCTACAGAGGTTGACATGCAATTAAAACATTAGGGTCTACCTTCACTGTAAAAAAGTAATTATTTGGTGCAATCTGTTAAAAAAAAAGTATATTGATTTTATGAAAAAACTTTATGAAATTGAGTTTCTGTGGTCTAATTATTTTTTCTTACTAGTAATGAAGTTTGTTTTCTTTGCAGATAGATATATTTTTTTTAATTATAATGTTAAACTTGTAAAAATAACACTTTTATTAACTTTGCTGTGAAGACTCCTGAAGAATAAATGAAATGGGAGCACAATTTTTGTTGTCAACGCCATATAAGCTACACAAACAAAAAATGTATCTTTGAAGCCGTTACATTTTAGTGTCTTAAATCTAAACACAAAAGTCTTACATCGATATAACTTGTTCAAAGGATGACTTATGCAATTAATATTTCTTTACGCGAATAAGTATCACTGGTATAATATCAGAAATGCTACCTTTACGTGCTGGTGCCGGTACTGATATTACACTAAGCAAAATATAGCAACAGCTGTATAAATTATCTAGCACAAAGAACACAGCGATTTTAGTCAGATACAATTCGGGATCATAAAAAATACATTTAGATCGATACAAAACCGTTCATTTAGAATTTTCGCATCTGAATTACTATTATAGGTTTGTGACACTTTGTTTAGCCATTTTCCCAATCAAGGTAATGCTTAGTAGTTACTCAAAGATAATAAAATGTATTTTAAAATAACTATTGTAATCTTTATGTACTTTTAATTCACGTTTGAGAGATAACTCAAATATAATAAAAAATATATTTTTTTAATATTTATGAATATTATTGTACTTTGTAATCTCTTGAGTGTTTTATAAGATATATTTTACTCAATCGTAAGTCGTACACGTTAGTTTCGATCCCTCATTTCTGTTGCTGCTGCTGCTACTAACGAAAGATACAATTAATTAATAGTAAAAATAACATTTTAAAAACAAGCTTGTATTTAAATACTCTAAAACCAAGAAAATAAACACTAAATGAAATAAAACCCATCAAATTATTACATTACACATTGTATATTATTTAAAAGATTGTCTCAAGATTGATCTATTTTGTAAAAAAAATATATTTTCTTATTGCTTACTTTGAGAACATGTTAAAATATTCTAATGGTGTTTATTTACTCAGGTAAATATCGGGAGAAGTTATTATATTACATAAATTGTGTAATGTAATGAATTCATAGATTCAATTTAATTTAAAGATATATTCTCCTTGTTAGAGCATTTAAATAAAAGCTCGTTTTTAATGTTTTTAGTTTAATTTATTATTTTTTTTTAGTTATTTTTTCCATGTTGTTCCCACGAGTACAGAAGAAATATTCGTCGACCCTCCCTTAGTTTCGTTTAGAAGGGTTACAGCTAATATACAACAGGGTTCGCCCCGGTACCCTGCAGTGGTACGTTCAAGAGATCATGTTTGAAAAATAGTCCGCCATCTTGGACGGTCCACCATGTTGGATTTAGAATGACGTCACTTAGCTAACCACGCATGCATTTTCATCCAAACTAAAAAAAAGTATGCAACATTTCAGCTTTATCGGTTGAGGATAGCTGCTTTAAATTTCAATGCAAGATTTAACTCGGATAAACATACTAACGTTGAAAGTTATGTAACGGCGTGTGATAACATGTATGTCCAAAAAGTCGTTTTTTCTAACAGCTTTATTATTGTTTAACAAAAAAAAAAGCATTGCAGTATACAAGATAATTTACAGCTAATAAGTGGTATGTGGCAGTTCAACACATGTCTGTCTTCTTAATAAGTAACAGTGGCGACCACGGCCGTAGAAGAACAGGTCTGGACACTGGCCTGGAAACTTGACCCCCTTGTTGTTTGGCTGCAGTTCACCAAGTTACCGAGAATATTGTGTTTTATTGGCTCTGCAGTTAGGGCGGTCGGACTCAAACTCCGCCCATTTCCTGCCCACTAAGATAAACAATTTATTAAAACGTATTTTTAATCAATTTATGAAACACTTCCTTCGCTCACAAATTTAAGAAAAGGCTCCAGCAATATTTATTTACTTTATAAATTAAACAATGGAAAAAAGTGGGCGAGTTTGAGTCCGACCGCCCGGATCACACCGAAAAAAGTACGACATTCTCGGCAACTTGACGAACTACAGCCAAACAACAAGGGGGTCAAGCAAAATACATTGGTAGATAGGCGAGTGTCCAGACCTGTTCTTCTACGACCGTAGTGGCGACCTACACGTATATATACTCAGGAAACTCAACTATAAACCACCTTCTTCATAAGCTGTAGAACCTCCTCTATGCCTTATCGTATGGTTATTGTTAGTGTGTACATAAACATATTTTATAAGAATAAGGACCTTTGGTATATCAAGTGCCCGAATTGGAATTTGCCGTAGTTATGCAAAAAAGAACCTACCTACAAAACAATTTATTTTGATTTGATCATACCATGTAGAAAGAGATTGTCCGAATAATGTCCTAGAAAACAAAAATTAGATCTTGATATGTGAGAAAAGAAATGATCCTAGAAAAAAACACAATTTATACACGACTTAGATACATGCAGTAGACTTTGACCTTAATTATTTTAGCTCCAGTGAAATTTGGATTGGTTCCTTTCTGCATAACTCCACCCAGTTAAGCATTACGATGCAAATGTATAGTGTTTTAAGGTAATTCGTTGCTAAAGAAATAGAACATAACCAATGATATTTCCGTATTCCTTCTTTATTCACTATAGGACCCCTTTTAAAAAATACTAGGATATATTAAATTTGATATTGATAATCTATTTTTATCAACGTATTTTTTAATTTACTGAGCAAGATGAAATGTAGTAATATTTTGAAAGATTAAAATCTGTTTATTATTAAATGTTTATGTTGCAGGTAATTAATCAGATTTAATATCAGAGATAAAATATTTCTCTTGGGCAGTCGTGCTAGTCATGGCATTGTTTACTCTTCGCCATTAGAAAAATGTATTATTTTATAAAACTGGGATCTGATGTTTGTTTAGAATGTAACTTCTATATGAGCTTTTATATTAATTGCATGGACGTACACGGTACGCACAATTAAAGAGAGTAATAAGAAACCCATATAAATTACCATAGTCCACATCAAAAGCAAGAGTAAAGTATTATGACTTTTGCAGAAGTTAAATGTCGTAAAACATTAACAGGCAGAATAAGATGAGGACGACACAAACTAGAGCCGGTCGGCCTACCTAATCAACAAACTTGCAGCAGTGTACGAGGTAAGATGAATTGGAGGAAATACAGAAAACTGAAGTACCCCAAGAGAATTCCTACACCACAATAGTGTCCGCTGCTTTCATGACAAGTCTCGCCTCAAATACACAAGAAATAAATGCAGGATAGATTATAAATTTGTGTGGGTTACTCGACTCGATACGGCCGTCTCATCGACCTATGATTCATGCTGCCACATATGATTATGATAAATAAATTTATCTTTGAGGCCATTGCTTAAATTCTCACTACCAAATGTATACTATCGAAAAACGTTACATAATTTTCAACCGTAAATATTAGATAATTCATATTATAAAAGAATATTTTTTAACAAAACATTTTGCCTTAATATACGAGTGTAACACTTTTCTTGCACTGTTGCCTTTGAAATGTAAGTTGTACGATATTTATTTCTGCCACACGGTTGCCAGATGGTACAGATACATATCACAAAATTCTGATTTAAAGTTCGTAAAAAAATGTGACATTAATAATTAAAAATAAATTCGGCACTTGGCTAAAGTATTATGTAACTTTAGCCAAGTGCTAAAAATGCTTAAAAATAATTCGGGTATTCAATTGGACAAGGATGAAAAAATGTAGGCATAGTAGAAAAACGTGGGTATATCTGGCAACATGGTGGTCGGATGGTCAGTCGGTGAGCAGATATTGACCGTAGTAGCTATGTATATAGCTCCAGTAGGCCGTGTCGGCAACGCGCGCTTGTCTGTTACGCACAGCGAGCAGATGCCAGCGATTCCCACGGAACACCGCCGCGAGCTAGGATTTTTGGTGGCAGCGGCGGGGCCGGTTTCCACGGGACTGGCACCTGATCCGCTTTACATGCGCCGTTGTTTGTTGTAGGGAGGGGGTGGTGATGGAGTGATAGGAGAGGGGAGAGCTCCAAGGAGCTTCTTCTCTCCTAGGATGAGGCATCCACTCCCCTGCAGGAGGAAATGGGAACAGGGTTACTACACTCCGCGTGCTTCTTCACGCTTGGCCTCCTTCTGAGTTGAAACGGCTTCTGGCTGGCTTGTCTAGCACGCGACATATTACTGGTAAACTTTCCAGTGAGCAGATCATGTACATGTTGGTGTGGTTCCCTTTAACAGGCCACAGCCAATTGCAACCCCGTTTCATATCTGGAACTTTCATGTTTATTTTTTATTGACCTCGATTTCGAGCAACGAGTTCTTTAAGTACCTAATGTATATATATATATATATATATATATATATATATATATATATATATATATATATATATATATATATATATATATATATAAAAACTATAATATAAAAAGAGACTTAAATTGAATTTTGCTAAGTCATTTTAAATTACTGAATTTTTTTTTGGTGAGAAATGTTACATAACATTATTTGAGAGATGAACACGTGACAATTATTTGTAAGGCAATACTTTTGGAACTAGCAAAACAATAAACACGGGCACTATTATGAACGTTTTGGAAATTGTTTCTTCAAGCTTCGCCGTAAATAATGGAAAATCACACAGCAATGACCGTTAAAACAGACGTAATGACAGCGTCTCAATCGCTTTGTGGCAGTATTTCAGAACTGTACATTTCTTATACACGCAGGCTGTATCCGCCAATCAACCGTCTCAGGTGAGTATCATACGTCTTTAACCCACGCATCAATGAAAGGAAATTTCGTTAGCATTTAGACAGCCAAATTATAGTGTAGTGGCTAACATAAGTCAAAATTAATTTTAAATATTTTTAAGGTTATCTACTGTCAGTCTTTAATTCTGTCAAATAAAGACAGATTAGTGTTAAAATTGCTTTAAGGTTAGATAATTTTGAGCAAAATCAAATGTTACTTTTCAAAAATACTAATAATTTTTTTTTGTTTGTAAAGAATAGTTGCACTTGTTTAAAAAACATATTGCTTAGGCGTGACAATATGAATGTTCTAATATGAACATATTATAGCCTTAAATAAATCTACATAAAACTAATATTGATCCATGATATTTTTGTAAACAATTATTAAAATATTATGATTATTACCAGTAACAGAAATATGTATTTTGAGAAAATAGTTTTTTTTAAGACCTAAAACAGTAAATTTCAGTAATTTGTTTTTATTATGATCACAAACAACTTGTATATTAGAAATTTTAAATATTGGTAACTGGCAAATTTTAGAGTAAAGTAACATTTCTCTTTTTAGCTTACTTTAAGTTTTAAATTCTTAATACATTTTCGTTTAAATAAATAGATTTTGATTGGCTCTATCTCAGTGTAAGTTTCGCATTCGAAAAATTGTTGCCAATTTGTTTATGATTACGATGGCTTTTCTGTAATTGGACCTAACTTTGATTTTCTGTGATAAGTTAAATTACTTTTTAAGTTTAGTTGTCAAAGGTGTTTCACAGCACTGATAATTTGGATGTTCTCTCACAATTAACAAACACATAATAGAAAAATAATAAAATTATAAAGAAGTCTCACATTTATATTTGATTTCAATTTAGTTGTTTTGTACTTTCGCCTATCTTCAAGATAGGTACAACTTCATTTGAGAACATACACATGGTTTAGTTTATTTCCTCAATGCGTTAAGTGATGACAATTTAGATGGCGGTCCTGAGTCTGTCAGTATACGATGTTAATATGAAATGAAGTGTCCTGACTGACACACTCACTCACTCATCAACGCGCAGCCAAAACCGCTGGACCTAGAACCATGAAATTTTGAGGGAAGCTTCCCCTTGGCCTGTAGGCACCCACTAAGTAAGGAATTTTTGAAATTAGATAATTTAGGGGGTGAAAAGGGGTGAAATGTGTTTTCAAAGAATCCCTGATATCTCATTAACCGGTAAAGCTTTCAAAATTTTTTTAACTTCATAATATTGCCCAAAGAAATGCATATTGGCGAATTTATCGATTTTTCGAAATTCGAAAATTAAGGGGTGAAAAGCCGTAAAATGTGTTTTTCTTATTTCCGTGATTTCTCCTAAACCATTCCAGATAGTAAGGTGATTTTTTCTTTAAAATGATGCTTAAGTAAATATCTAAAAAGTATTTTTAGAATTTTTAGAATTTCCCCATTGAAAGCTCCTTTAAAAAAATAAAACGTGTTTTTAATTAATTCCACTTATCTCCAAAATAAGTGGAAATATTTAAATGGTTTCTGCATTAAAATAAATAAATATCAAAAAAGATGATTCAGGATTTTCTTGAAATTCGTTTTTGAAACGTGCTTAAAAATTTTTATGTGTTTTCAAATAATCATCTGTACCGCTTATACCCGTTGTGATATCGAGAAGATTATTTGATAAAAAATAAGCTTATGTAAATATCTTCAAATCAAATTCAGGATTTTATGAAATTCGAAAAGTAAGGATTTGAAAAGCAGTAAAATGTTAGTCTCCAAAAAAAAAAATATGATGGAGAAATAATTCATCATTTTTTTTGCCAACCTACTCATGTAATAAAACCTCTTTGGACTTTAGCCTGTACATACGAAGGAATTATCACGGCCTGCCTTTAAGCATTCACTCAGGTATTGTATAAAGTTTGTGGTGTGGTAGAGGTAGGGTTACGGGCTCATATCCCGTGCAAGACTTTGCGATGGAAAGTACTATGACATCATACGAGCATATTGCACGCGCTCTTTATACTGAGCTAAGACAATTTGTAGTTCACTGTTTTTGAGTACGCCAGCTGTTGTAAGCCTTCATCAAATATTTTATCCATAGTTACTGTTTGCATTACGTAATTTCACGCGGGCGAAGCCGCATAGCCAGCCAGCTAGTCTATGTATAAGACGAGTCAGTTTGTGGAAGTGTGTTTTAGCCAGTAGTACACATAAAACATATTATTAAATAGAAAACAAACTATTAATCACAAAAAAATTAATTCGTAGACGAGCTAAAAGTTTATACGATAACCTGTTTAAAAAAAATTGTCTACAATATTAAGAACGTATGGTATTCAAGTACTTCAAGATATATTAGCGTAACTACGTAAGCCATGGTTATTTTTTTTAATAAAAACAGACAACAACGTAGTATAATTATTAATTTAATATAGAACGATAAATTAAACATATATATTATAAATTGAAGACCTAAGATGTAAGCTACTGTACATTTCATTTCGTGTTTCTTTTGCATTGGTAGACAAAGCATTAATAATAAGAGTTTGAAATATACCAATATTTGGGGTTTGGAGATACAAATCGGGTTTAGTTAATTCTAGCACTTATAAGAATCTGACAGCTAAACGAGTTTATCACATGCTTTACTTTTTAAATGTTATTTAACTGCTGACAATTTTTGAAGGCTCTTAATAAATAATTGTTCTGGAACAATGAATTACTAAAAACCTCCAATTTCAAGTGACTTGGATAAAAGAATAATTTGTCTGTGAACACTCAACTAAATGACTTCTTTTACGAAAACTCAGAACGAAAAAAAAAAATTTCAGGGTTTTCGTACATTTGAAGATGGTTTATTGAGAAATGAGACATGTGTAGCAAAAAAGGTTCTCTCGCTGCAACTGTTTAGGACGTACCGTTTATGATCAAAACACTTGAATAATTCGCGCAAACATACAGAGCCTGGAGCACAGGCAACCCGGCGAGCTCCCGTGTGATGTGTTCAGCGTACATACAGACGATGGTGCACATTCACTGTCAACAACAAGTACAATACTGTTAAAGTCACAGATCAGTTTGCTTCTAGCATTCTGTGTACATATCGTAACAATTTTGAACAAAAATGGTAGGTCCCAGGCAGCTGAAACATGAGTAAATGGTACTGTGTTCGTCATGCTGATAATAAACCAATCACGAATAACTTCGTGTGGTAATACTTGAAAAAGGCCAATAACAGTGCAATATCGGTATCAATTTTGTTTTCTAAAGTACGCCATCTCCCATAATACAGGATTTTAAAAGTAATTGATTCGCATAACTATTTAGCAACCCGACATGATGCATCAATATATCGGGCATTTTACACCTTTGAAAATGTAATAGGTCATGATATGTTCTTAATTTGTAACATCGGTGTGATTACAAATACAGAAACAGTTCAGAGAGCATAGTCTTGTCGAAATAAACAGTTTTCACCAAACTCCTTAAAGAAGTAGCATGCATGAGTAACAGACAGATAGTGTCGAGCCGTGTAGGCTACTTGCAAAACACATGCAGAAGTAGTTGTGCGGGTTGCGATCGTGGGTGAGATGCGTTTAAAAAACAAAGCATTACTTACGTGATAGCAATGCATACCACGGTACTGTACACAAGTATTGAAACTAACCAAATAACTACATTGACAGCCAAAAAACCACAAAAGTACAAGCGTTTTTATGGCTTTAGAAACTGCAACAAGAATATAGGATTTCTTGTAGGAATACTGACAGAATGAATGAAGAAATTTTAACGGCTATAACATTTACGATTTTGAGAGCCATAGATGGGTGACATGGTGTGAACATGGAGTTGCGCTGGGAATAGATTATAAGGATAGTAAATAATAATAAATAATAAACTTCATCGTACTGCCACGATTCCCAAATGTGAAAATTGGCGTGACACACGAGGGTAATCAAAACCGTATCGCCTTGTAGGGAGACAAGAATCATGACCATTAGACCGCTGTTGCGGTTGTGGCTGCCATTCTTAAGTGAAACAACATTGATACCGACACTGCACTCTTATCTTTCTTATTCAAGTATTACCTCACAAAGTTATTCGTGTTTGGTTTATTATCAACATGACGAACCCAATACCATTTACACACGATTCAGCTGACTGCGACCTACCATTTTGGGTTCACAATTGTTACCATATGTACACATAATGCCAGAAACAAACTGATCTGTTACTTTAACAGTATTGCACTTGTTTAGAGTGAAGGTACACCATCGTCTGTACGCTGAACACATCACATGGAAGTTCGCAGGGTTGCCTATGCTCTAGGTTCTGTATATCTGCGCGAATTATTCAAGTTTGTTTTTTAACATAAACGGTATGTCCTAGACAATTGCAACAAGAGAACCTTTTTTGCTACACAGGTCTCATTTCTCAATAAACCGTCTTCAAATGTTCGAAAATCCTGACGGTAAAAAAGTTGTATAGCCATTCCTATTATTTCCAAAAGGGTGGAAGGCATCACGTTGTATTTGCCGTTGGTTTGAAGGTCCCAACAGCAGTCAGCAATGCTAAAAATATAGTTTTTTTATGTCATATGGTTTTCGATATTTTGGGGAAATACTGTTATAAATTTAAAATTCAAAGACTCATTACTCTCTTAATATTAACTTTTGGCAAAAAATGCAAAATATAATTTCTGCTTGTTTTTTCATAAGAAATCATGTGTCGGAGTTTGTCGGTGTTGTTCAGTAACGCCCTATATATACAGTATATATACAATATATATATGTGTGTGTGTAGGTGTGTGTGTGTGTGTGTGTAATCATTTTATACCGTAAAGAAAACTCAAATAGGAACTGAACCAGATGGCAGGGTATAACACCTGGAGAGACAGAATTTCAAACTTCGAGTCTATCTCGTCCGTCTATTCTTCAGATGTGATACAATATGAGACTCTACAATGCAGCAGCGAGGGAATGAAAATACGAGGGAAATGAGAGCATCTGAAAGAAACTAAGTTCATATAAAAATTTCAAGAAGCAGCGTTCCTGTTAAAATGATTGCTACATGATTAATTATTTTAAAATTTTTCAATTGAATTAGTTGGCTTATTTTTTGCAGTGAAGCATAGTTTTCTTACGAATGTTGTGTGTTTTAACCTGCAAGCATTGAAATTTCAAGATGGACAGTTAATCGACAAACTAACAGAAAAATTTTGTAGTAAACGTTTCCTAGCACAGTATTTTTAATTAACATGTGTCATTTTTTGGTGTCTAAAATTTTTAGTACCAAGAGAAAAATGTTTTTTTTTTTTATAAACACAAACACATCTAGCAGGATCAATGCTAACAGAATATTTTGTAGCCGCATCAAATTCATTTCCGTGTGCAATTGCAAACAACTCATTTTGGGAAAGAATTTGTGAACAACTGCTAGTAAAATAGTTGTATTTAAAAAAAAATGTGTATATGATAACATTATTCAAATTTTAAATTGTGTATACCGGACGCCAATGTATAAATACGGAACTATACTGAAGTGCTAAGGTTAAGTCTAAAATAAATAAAGCAATATAAAAGTTTAAAAATCCATCACTTTTGTGCTATGGCGTTTCGGGAATAAAAAAAACTGCGCGCATAATGCAAAAAGAAAGAATAAACAATTTTCAAGAAACATCAACTAAGACTCTTCAGGCAGTATAAGACTAAACAAAGCTTTCTTGGAGATTGTGACTGCCCTGGAAGAAACTTCAATTTCATCGTATATCTTCCTCTCTTCTTTTTTAATCAACGGTAGAGAAAAATGGGAGGGATGCGACTTGGTTCCCGTCCTCTCGCGAAGAAGTAATAAAAAATAAACGAGGGAGGGGTTGATAGGAGGGGTTGAATAGGGGAGGGGTTGTGCTGTGAAGAGCCAGGGAGGAGTGAGTGGAAGGAACTGATATTGAAGTTTTCGGGGGGAGGGGGTTGCCTCGGTAGCCCTTGCAAACAGAGCCCAACCAGGGATGAAGGCAGACTAGTCCGGCAGAGCTCTGGCTGTCCAGGGGTACATGATGAATGGTCCATGACTGTGGAAGGGTTTAGGGTTGGCAAGCAGAGGGGTTGGGGAAGAGAAGGGGTTGGGATGTGTAGCACACAGCCTCAGGCAACCCCCGATCCGAGAACCACCCCTAACCGGGAGGAAAAAAACCTTTCTACAGTCTAGCAAACGCGGGACGGCCGCCCTCAACCCACAACCCCCTTAGTAGACTCGGCCCTTCAAGGCTCATCAACATCCACAGATGAGCGACTCCACCAGAGAATTAACTTCAACACTTCATCTCCCTTGGCGCGCCCGACGGCAGGAATTTTTATATTATTATTTCTCCTTCACACACGCGCGCACGCAGGATAAAAAAAATAATAATGGAAAAGACGAGAGGAAAGGGAGGTGGATTTATGACGCAAAAACTCATAAAAATGTTCTCGACCATCGTCACTGCTAATGCCCTTGTTTACTCTGTACGGATTTGGTAGGACATTTCTAGACAGCATCTCTTTTTTTTCTCCACCGAGCTCGCTACTAGAGAAATTAATTCCTAGCATAATTTGCAGTTCACTTATTTTGCCTGTTTTCGGCTGGGTTTATGGACAATCGTTTAGCCTGTCCATGAAATGGAAGGGAGTTGATTGTATATAGCGTAAATTGTTTCAAGCCTAATTAAACTGTAAAATATAACAATAAACGAGGACATTAAGTAATAAATGTGCCGTAATACAAACAGTTATATGTCCCGAAGACATTACACAGTCTTATGAAGTTCTTCAGTGTGTGGTACATAATGTATAAATAATTTTGATGATGGATGTAGTTTTCTGGACATACATGCAGATGTCTGTCAAAGAAAACTTTGACAAAGCAGGCCTCAAAATTCTATTGTCTGCCATGGTAGTGTCTGATTGTTTTTCTTTCCTTCTTACGTTTCTTAATTTTCTGCCCTAGTTCTCTTGACCTGATTCAATTTATGGAATTTTATGTTGTGATTGTATCCTGTTGACTACATCATGCACTGTTTGTTTTGTTCTTCTCTGTAGTTTACTTTGGTAGACATCTACATCGCAATGGAGTACATCCACTCTTGCACTCGCACTGCACAACTCTTGCAATTATCATACCCAGAACTATAGTTGCGGACAATCATACTAGCACTGAAGTGACGCACAGTATTTTTTGTTTTTGCAGTAGCCTTTCATCTATTGGCAAACCTTATATTTTGTTTTGGAAAATGCCACACTCGCTATGGACAACGTATGAATATTTTCTTCTGTTTTTCAAACTATGTTGGTATTTTGTTAGATATACAAACACTAAAATAAATTTTTACAATTTTTGGGTCTCTTACAAGCATGCTGTAGTTTTGTAACAAACACTTAGTTTGATATTTGTGTTCTCTTAATACATAATAACACAGGCAATTATTTAAGCATTTTCTAGAGTAACATAACTTTTTGACGCATTACATATTTGTGCAAATGTGAGGACTGCTCTTAAATAACAATACTATGTATGTATAAACTGCGCAGCGTAACAATATCTTCGTTTACGAACACCACGGACAGAGTACACGATATTCAACAAGGAGTTTTGCTTTGCCAACACGTAGGGTGTGCGACATGGCCAGATTAACGCACACTTATCAAACATGTTATTTAACTGTAGTAACAATTGTTATGCGACATAACAAATACAACTAATTATTAAAGACCCTGGTTTTCAGCGAAAAGAATTTTGCCCCACTTTGTTTCCGTGCCTTACGTGCACATCTGCAGTTCTGCTTCGAAGTCAGTGATTGGGTATTTTAATTCTAACGAGACTTGGGATTCTACCAGAAAATTACAGACGTGTGTTGTTTCAGGAACGTTATTGTAATTGGCTCAGTCAAACGAGATACTGCTCTTCACACAGACACGCTGCCAACAATTATGAAGCAGAAGTACAGGTGTGCACGTAAGGCACTGAAACAAACTGGGACAAAATTATTTTCACGAAAAACCAGAGTCTCCACTAATTATGTTATATATATATATATATATATATATATATATATATATATATATATATATATATATATACACACACACACACACACACAAAGTTCCTTGCTCATGTGGGAAAGTGTACATAGGACAAACAGGCAGAAAAATCACAACAAGAATTAAAGAACACATCAGAGCATACAAATACGAAAACCAGCAGTCAGCAATAGCAGAACACTCCATGGAAACGAAACACAGCATCTATTTTAACAAGTTCTCCACAATAACCAACAACAGTAATTATCGTCAGAGAACTGCGAGAGAGGCAATAGATATAATAAAACACCCTAACAACACAAAAGGGAAGATGAATATCGGCAAAGCAAAATATGGTCACTTTTATTCGTGGATGGTGCGAAATCAAGCTACCAGAGGGCAGTCACGACACTCACCAGCCAACCCAGCCAACCAGGTGCGTGTCAGCACACGATTGGCCCAAGTACCCAACCAATAAGAAGGTCGACCAGGAGAGAGCCAGGATTGGCTAACCACCTCGGCCAATAAGGAGCGAGCAGGCCTGCGATTGGCCGACAGGCCCAGCCAACCAGGAAGCAGCCACCCAGACACCAGGGTATATAAGGACCTGCAACTCTTGCATCTGCCAGTTCCAGTGCCATTTTTATTTTTAATGCATGTAACTGCTGAGTAGTTACACTCATATTCTGTCGAGAGGGTTTTTACGGTACTATGCCGGTTTTTCCCTCTCTCTTCTTAGATTATGGCTAGAGATGATGGTATATCGCGAAAATGTTTTGTGCCAACATAGCCTTGAAAACACTGACACAACGTAGCTGTCTATTGACCAATAACGTGCAACAAATATTAAAATAGCGGTATTCTTATTGGCTTAGTCAAATAGGGCAGTAGCTTCGCGTACAAGGAAAAGCCAGTAATCTTTTGATAAGCTGAACGTACGTTGAAGCCTAGCAAATAGTCAAGTTTTCCCGCGATAAACCATCATCTCTAATTATGGCTTAGCTATAGGTACACTTAGGGAGGTAGACATGGCCCCAATTGCGGCCATGTCTGCCCAATCCCTCTCTGCCGCGATGCATGCCTCCTCTGCATGAAACTTCCCCCTTGTAGGCGTATGGGGCTCAGCCCTGAGACGCACTTAGTCCCGCTCCTTCCCCGGGCCTCACACATAACTTAGTAGTTAGGGTAG
>PNEQ01059185.1:0-13141 GCA_003012365.1 Medauroidea extradentata | reverse complement strand
CATCTGCCAGTTGGTCTCCGACTCCGACTACCTGATGATGGCAGCTGCAACGACTGCCGAAACGTAGCAAGACAATCTCCAGACGCGGCTCACACCCACAAGCCAAGAAAATGCAGACAACGGCCGCGAAAGCCTGCTATCTATTTTATTATTTTCTATGATTTATGCTTAAGGGGTCTCCCAACCTGCACTTCAAATTATGTCGCTATAACTTTAAAAATTCTGCACGTTTATTAGAAACGTCGTTTCCGTGACACTCAAAATGCCCACAGATGGGCGTTGGAAAAACAGCAATCGGATTAGAAAGACTAACCTATAGAAACAAATGTTAGACTTCGACGTATGCTGCCCACAAATTAAATAACGTGGTCGTTGCTTAAAGTCCCACAAGGGAAAGTATAATAGTAAGGCACTGTATGCTAGCTGAGTGGCTTGTGTGGAGAGGCGAAAATGCATTACAATACGTCAGTTAGTGCCATTGTTACCGCTCCTGCCTCAGACATAACAAACGCTGTCTATGCAGGGAGCCTCCTTAATGACATATAACTTAAATTATGTATAAAACTGAAAATGCGAGCGAAGGAAAGTTTAAATTCGTGATATTTAAGTATCGTCGGCAGCGAGGTTTTCAGAGATTTTGACACACAACTTTCTCAACAGAGGCAGTGACAAGAATCAAGACAGGGCGATTGTTAAGGACGCGGTCTACCGCAATTTTCATCACCATTTTTTTATTTTTTATGTGTAGTAGATATTTTTTTTCTTATTTTAGACACAAAATGCGACTAAATTTGGCTGTTATGAAATTTTTTTTATCGCTCATAGTTTTCTCGTAATGGCTCGTTTAAGTCATATTTTGCATGTTTCCGTTTTAACAACTACTCTAAAACAAACTGATATACAAAAAAAAAAACTAAAAAAAAAAAAATACTGGATGAAGACATTTCAGGCTATAATGTCATGCTCATAAAAATAAAGAATAAACATTATTTGTATTTAAAAACTTTTGAATATTTAAAGTTTTCATTTTCCGTTTCAGCATATGAAATCAAAAAGTACATAAATGGTTGAACATTTCTAAAAAATAAATGCGTGTTTCTAGTATGCCTACAGCCTTTCATTATCTCCTGCAATCAAATGCAATGCCTTTGATTAATTCTCTTTTGACTTAGTAAATATGTATACGGCACATGCGTTTTCTATGGGCCTATACGGTATTTAGGAGCAGTTTCATTGGAGTTTATCGTTGAAATTAATGAAATTCATTTTTGCTTTCACAAACAGTACGTGATTATGTTTTGTATTTACATCGATAATTAAAGTTTAACAAACGCTACTCTGTGTTCAATTCTTCATGAGCGAACTGTGCCAACACTGTTCCCTGTGGCTCTGTTACGTTCATTAGGAACTTCCTATTAAAACAAATGTTAACAATGCACTGGCCCATTAACATTTTTAAATTTAACCATGAAAAAAAAATTTAAACATTTTCAAACATCTCTCATTCGTAATGCAATTCGTGCATTCGTTGGGAAACGATTTCAGGAATACACGAAACCATATAGTACTATAAAATCCGGTATTCTATTTAAAGCAAAATGACAAACCTTTAAATGTCAGTTTTAAAAAAAATTATAACATACGTTACGTTGATAGCGTTGATAATTAAAAGGCAACATAAAGGAGAACATAAAATCACGGTAACTGGAAACATATATGTTTAATTCTGTATAAACAATTAATGGTCAAAAGCAAGGGGACTTTAAAATGCAAAATATTTGTTTAAGATCATATTGATATATTTTTGTAATATTGAAAGACAATCTGCAGTAATGAATAATTAATATCGGCAAATACATGTCCTTATACGCCTAATAATCATATATCAATGGTTAGTATGAGAGCGAGTGACACTTTTAATAGCCCTAAGAAGCTGGCACATTAGCAATGTTGCAGCGTGATAGAAGAATGTTTTATTAGAAAGAAATTCTACTTTGATATCTTTATCTACGAACAGAAAACCATTTAAAACTACCCTTCTCTGTTTTTGTTTTTTAGATATCCTGCTTAGAAACATGGTTTCGGGGCACCTAACGACTTTCCCAGACTGCTATCACGCAAAAAATACTAACTGGAATCGTAAAACGAATACAGAGAAGCATGCAATGGACTTTACTACGCACTTTCCATAGATAAACGATAAGGTCACCGCTTAAAGTTTTGCAGGATAATGCAAACGACCGGAATACTGCAAGCCATTCCACGCCCTGCGCATAAAGGTGACACGGATGTTGACGCAAGAACTAATCTAGACATTAATTGCCTATCTGTTTCCTTATCTCAGACGCGGCATCTAGTGCCTGCTGTATGTGTCTCTTAAAACACATGTGTGGTAATTCTCATCCTATAATACTTTTAAAAAGAAACTAGATGATTATCAATTGATGTAACAAAAGTAAGACCTAACTAGTACATTGCAATGACCTGCAACACTATCTACTACTAATCACCAGAACAGGCCTTCACAATAGGCGGCCCGTGGGCTACATGCGGCCTGCAGAGAGATTTCTACTGGCCCGCCATCAAAATGTCAGAAATCAGCGAAAATGTTTTGTTATAATAATTTAAAGGCTATTTCTTAATAGTTATAGTTAGGTCAATGTAATCTCTGCGTATGATAATGTTTTATGTTATATTAAAATTAAGTTCAATTAAATGATTCCGTACAATGCCTATAATTATTGACTGCATTTTTTTTTTTTTTTTACGATTGGCCCCCGAGTGTTTTTGGTAGTTATAAAATTGAAGCAAATGGCCCAAAGGTACATTTAATTGAGAAGTCCTGCAATAGTATCTGTTTTCAATAAATATTTTATACGCATTCAGAATTTATAAATAAAAAGGTGGATTTTTGAATTTGACTTTTTAAAGTTCCTTTACTCCAACGCTTACTTTATAAGTAGCTATCTTAAAACCCATTCCATTAAAAAATAACAGAGACATTATACCTATACCGACTTCATTGACACACTAGCATCCGCCACCACTATTTTTACATGTATATATTAAGTCACTATCAGGCACCCACCCTGTCTCCCCTCACATCATTATCACTAAACATTTCCCTTAACATCTCTCTGCGAGTAAATACATGCGTGCTCACCACATGTCCATCACATGACTATTGCGCTGCCAGCGCATGATCTCCTCTCTACAGATGAGTCAACATTCCATATCGTCATCCTGTACCCTTTCTCACCGAGCTGACACATTAATGGTGTCGCAGTATGCCGTGTGTGTGTGTGTGTGTGTGTGTGTGAGAGAGAGAGAGAGTAGAGTATGTGTGGAGCATAATGTTTTTGAGCGGAGAATTTAATTGGTGTGTGCAGAGAGCACATTTTGTTATGTTTGGATTTTATACAAGAATAGACAATTGCATGTAGGTATGTCGGACAGTATATAGGTACTTGGTGTTTGGAGTCTCGGCATCGTCATGACGGATCTTTCAGTTAAGGCTCGGCATCAGTCGCCATATTGAATTATGTTATTTTTCGCTCTCATGAAATTCTGAGAAGAAAAATGTAAAATGTGTTACTACAATATCAATTCCATTTACCTTGCGCTGCAAGTTGAATTTTTAACGTATATTTAAGACGTAATCAATCGAGCAAATTAATAATATAAAAAATTGCTCTGCTAATTACGGCTTTAATATACGTTAAAAGTTCAACTGCGGTGCTTTTATTGCAGCGCAAGGTTAATATAATTGATATTATAGTAACAAATTTCACATTTTTCTTCTAAGAATTTTATAAAAGAGAAAATTATAATAATTCAATATGGCGACTGATGCCGAGCCTTACGCAAACATGTGAACATGAATTGAATTAACCATGGCCAGTTCACGTGATTGATATAAGCATTGGTGTAAAGTGATGGAATAAAAATTGTTAGACAAAAAGAAAAATATATGTGTGAATGTCCTAGGAATTTAGCCTTGATCCATTTAAGTGTAATATAGCTAAGCAGACACGTGTCTGCACTGTGGAGATGAGTACTAGAATAAATTTTGGTGCGTTTAGATGTTAGGTATCTACATGTTAGGTCTACATATCGCTCAATGACTGTACTTAGGGGCTGACAGTTTTTGGTAGGGTATTGATATAATTTATATAGTTAGCGTGCATAGCCTATTCTGAGATATGGTAGTCTGACAAGGGAGTTTTTTCTTTCGACTCTATAAATATAATGCATAAATGTTTTAAATTTCAATGTAAGCGGAGACTTTAATATTTGCGGCAGCATGCATGTCTACCACATGGCATGTTTAATGCTTGAAGGATAAAATAGCTACTACATCTGTATGCAGGTTAGGGAAAGTGTATAAACCATGACTGTCGTGATTTTTTAAACTATAGAATTTGGGGGAGGGGAGCTATGAGGGAAGACAGAGAAGCAAATATGCGATAAGGTCTACTAAGCGGCATGTGCCTAGTTTCTGTCGCTCCTATACTCATGGTGTTAAACAGACGTGAGTTGTTTCCGACATAGCTACTACTGGAGAGATTTAATCTATAAGACTTTTATTGCATGTGTTCAATGTCTGTTCCGAAATATACTCTCGAACTCTCGGTAATATTAGTTACTCTTTAGGTTGTTTATTTTAGGGTATATTTGGTGTGAAAATGCAACTTTAGTTATGATTCTGGGTATGGTAATAGTATGTTCCAGTGCTTATAATGGTTTTTACATGACGGATGTCCATTCCGCGGTGCTCTTTGAGACTACAGATGATGATATGTCAAAGGTTTGTCTTATGTGAGGGTATTGTGGGAAGCGTACTACGAGTCTAATGGTTAGTGTTGCACCATACTGCGACACATTGTGTCAGCTCGGTGATAAAGGGTACAGGATGACGATATGGAATGTTGACTCGTCTGTAGACGGGAGATCACGCGCTGACAACGCAATAGTCATGTGATGGACATGTGGTGAGCACCCATGTACTTACTCGCGGAGAGATGTGAAGGGAAAAGGTTAGTGACAATGATGTGAGGGGAGACATGGCGGGTGCATGCTGTTAGAGACTTAATATATAATATATATATTTATTTATTTATGTGTGTTTATATGTAAAAATAGTGGTGGCAGATGCTAGTGAGTCAAAGAAGTGTGTATAGGTATAATGTCTCGGTTATTTTTTAATGGAATCGGTTTTAAGACAGCTGCATACATATAAGAAAATAATTACAGTAGAAAGTATAGCTAATGTGAAGTGGTAAGCGAAGCTAGTTTGTTATCGGAGCTCGCCTAGGTAAGATGTGTTGGCATTTTACTTAATTCAATAGTATTTATTTTTAAGTATGTTTGGGGTATGCCCGGAAGTGTAAAATCACGAAAATATTTGTAAGTCTAGAAGGAAACCCATGTTGCAGTTTGATTAATGTTTGAAATTTAATAATATAGTTTGGATAGAGTCCGGTTTAAGTTAATACAGCGATGAGGGGGGGGGGACCGGTGCGTTCTATGGAGGTCGTCCTGGTATGACATAATAGTAAGTTAATTATTTTTATTAATGTTACTACAAAATAGTTTTTCTTTGTGAGATATGAGTGGGGCCTGGTTGAAATTTAAAATAAAACACCGTTTGAAAGACTCTGAGAAACTCCTATTTTTTATTTGAAGGAAATTACAGATAACTTGGGTGAAGCTAGGTTGGGGCTGGTTAGAGTGGAGGTGTGCAGGGATGTGGGGGAAAGTGTGCTCGCGAGAAAGATGCTGAAATTTGCTCACACAGTAGCGTCACGTTGCGACACCCTTATGACACCATACCTCAGAAGTGTGGCGAATCTAGGGAAGCGGGAGCGAGGGGGAAATCCGTATGTCAGTATTGCATCATAATGCGTCATATATGTATGCTGACTCGGCGAGGAGGGAGAGGCGGTACAGGATGGTATCATGGTATGGAGGGGAGAAGTGTCACATGGTGGTCATGCGATTACCATTCATGTGGTGACTAGGAAAGAAGGGGATGGCGAAAAATGTTGACGAAGGGAGGAGGAAGGAGGGCATTTGCCAGTGACTTAATGTGAGTATGAAGTATGATAGGGTGCTAAGGAAGCTCGTTTAAGCATATAGTGTTGGTATTTTTCTTGTTTAATTGGTTTCATACCTCAAATTTCATTTCATGAAATGTGAGTAGGGCTAGGTAGGAAAGCAAAATCAAACATTTTTTGGAAGACTCGGAGAAAACCTCTATTTTTTACTTGAACGATTTGATTGGAAGTCGTTCCAATATTAGAGTCGGGTTTAACTTATCAGCTTGGGGAAGGATGAGGAGTCAATGTGACAAAGGTGATCGGGTATGTCATATGGTGGTATTTTATTCTTTTTTAAGTTTTATTCTTTATGTGAGGTTAGTAGGGTTTGGTTGTAATGTTGTTTTGAAAAAATCGGAAGACTCTGAGAGAATACCCCTACATTTTATTGTAATTAAGTGAAACATCTTGAGTATTGTCAGGATGGGCTATAGAGTTAAGATATTAGCATGGGAAGAGTGGGGGCGTCAATGTGTTGATGGTGTTCCGATATGTCGTGTTGGTATTTAATTTATTGAGTGAGTTTTTCCATTATTAGATATGGCTGGTGTTAGGCAGGAATGAAATATCGAAAAAATTTCGGAAGACTCGAATATGACCCCATTATTTTTTTGATTCAAATTATTGTAAATCATTATGGTATAGCTGTAATAAGGAGCAGGTTTAAGTTATTAGCTTAATGAAGTGGTCGGAAACCCATCCAGTTGTGATAGTCGTTTACTTAAATTAAGTTTATTAATAAAAATGTTTTTATATTATGAGATGTTAGTGGGGTGTGTTTGGAATGCTAAATCGAAAATGTTTCGGAAGTCTCAGAGAAAACCCCTATATTTATTTGACTGTATTGTTTTGAAATCATTTGGTGATAGCTGGGGGAAGGTTGGTTCAGCTCGTTCAGGTATTATAGATATTTGCTTAAATCAATTTTGCAGCAAAATGTTTTTACCTTATGAGATTTGAGTGGGGTTTATTAGGAATGCAAAGTATAAATTTTTTTAGAAAGCTCGGAAAACCCTATACATATACATAATTCTTTTTAATTGAATTTATTGGATAGGTGACGGGTTTAAGTTATTAGCATTCAGAATAGGGGGGACCTCGTTCAGGCATAGAATAGTTACTTAAATTAATTAATTACACCACAAAATGTTTTTGTTTGTTAGTGGCGTTCGGTCGGAATGCGAATAAAAAAATTTCGAAATGCTAAGAGAAAACCTTTTCATGAAGGATGCGTGAATTTAAGTAAAAATAATTGACAGCAGGTATCGCGGACAATATGGTCGCCAGAAACAATATGGCGGAACATATTAATTTTTTTAATTTTGAAAGTTTTTAAATTTTTGGAAATTTTAGAAAATTTTGAAAGTGACCTCATCCAATATGACGGCGGTGACGTCAGCCAATATGGCGTCCGTGACATCATCGAATCCAATAATTCTATCCCAGGTCTTACTGTCGCATAACCCGCTAACATATACTACTATAATATTTTTGTTGTTTTCTATTCAACACGAATACTTAACCCTGTGTGTTTGAAATCTACTATACTTTCGATTTTATTGCTCATAGTAAATAAGTCACTATACAACACACAAATCCAAATTTAATGTCACCAACAATTTATATTGCAGAGAATGCGAAGAATTTAAATACAAAACTACATAAATTTAACATCTTAAAATCCTAGAAGATTGCTTCAATAAACACTTGCATTGAACAATAATATCCGATTTTTTCTGTAACAATATGTGATAAAGGCAGTTCTCGTTGTTTTATTATAAACGTTTATTAATGGTGCATGTTGTCAAGGTAATTATTTCAAAGAAAAATAAAACGAATACGTAAACTTTAAAATATATATCTAATTAATTACCATGTATTTAACTAAGTATATATAAAATATTTATCCGGAAAACTGCCATGCATTTTTCAAAGTGTGTGTGTGTGTCTATACATATATATATATATATATATCCTAAGCAGTTACTGGCTAGAGTAGGCTATAAATTGACGTAGACTGCATAGTTATAAGTTTAAAAGGCTATGGTAATTTGATCTTTAATTTTATCATTCTATCATCATATACTGTTTACAAAATGCCACTTAATTAGAAACGACACAATAGGTTTCCACTTGTTTATTTTTGAATAGGAACATTCTAATTTCAAAGCTGCTCATTACTTTTATGCAGCACACATTATGTGTAATTTTATATGTAGACTACTGATGTTCGCGTCAAAAAAGTACACGAGGCAATACATTTGAAATTAATTTTTGAATTAATGTTAATAACACATTTAATTACAATTCGTTTGAATGTTCTGCAATAATACACGTTCCCATTAGTTAAAAGACCGCCATTATTTCAGTATTGATAGAAAATATTCAATAAGGAACTACCTTGTTATTTATTTACAATATCTTGGTCAATTTAAGTGTTCCCATTCAACTACAGCTGTCTAGTAGTATTGTTTACACATTTCAGATGAAACCCCCACACCTACACTTCCAGATACTTGGGACTGTTTACTAAATGTGATTTGTTTGTTTCTTTTTTTTTTTTTTACCGTCAGCAAAATTCATATGACGAAAAATACATATTACACACACACAGAAATGTCTGAGATCTAAAAATATGTGCTCAGCTTAAAAGTTAGTAAACAAAGTGTAATGAACTTATAAAAAGTTTGTGTAGAATCACTGATGTGGTTAGTGCACATGAAAATGACCACGTTCTCCAACAAAACATACCTACAACAAAAAAGTTACCTGTCCGTTTACTCGCTCAATCGAGCTTTGTTAAGTGAAGGAAACACAGGCAGATTCCAATGAAATGTCTGTGTTTTCAAAGGCCTGTGTATAAGTTTCTGAAGCATATTGTTAGATGCGATGATTTTACTCTGTAATAAAAGCCAATGTAGCTTAGGAGATTCGAATTCAAAGCGCGCTCTTTAGAAATAATCAATTTTATATCACCTCCTAGCGAATGAAAGGTATTCTAGCATGCCACACGCATCCGTTTTTAGGTGAAACTGCAAAATTCGGTCGTTATATGTTGATGTACTCAAATACACACTAAGGTGGTCCGGGTTCGATTCCCGGCGGAGTCGTTTCCCGGATTTTCGCATTTTGGAAAAGTGCCGGACGATCACACTGGTCGGCGGGTTTTCTCGGGGATCTCCCGTTCCCCCGCCCTTTCATTCCGTGGCTACTCCGTACTCAAATCATGTTACCCCTACACACAAAGTTCGGACGAAAATCTCATTTTGCTTCACGTACTAAATTAACAGATGCTCAAAATAAATGCTTCAAGGACGAAAAATGTCACCCAAAAATCGTAATAGTAGAGTTACAGAAATTTTCGTATGATATTACGCGACAGTTATCACAAACAATGATAAGATATCCGCTTAATTTCTTGCAGAAATGTCACACTAAGAAGCACTGAGTTACTAATTAGTGCTTCACGACGAAAGAAGTATTATCCGCGGTTTCATGGTAGTATTGTTGGAGATATCGCGAAAAATTTTGCGTCAACACAGCCTTGAAAACACTGCAGCTTCTTGCAACATGTGTAATTGGATGATGAACGTATGATACAACTTAGCTGGTTTTAGAGCAATAACAGACATCAAATATTACAATAGTTCGATTATTTGGCAAAAAGGACAACAGCTTAAGCGAAAGTCAGTGATCATATGATAAGCTGAACGTGCTTTGAAACCCAGCCGCCATAAATCATCATTAGAGGTTCGTAAATTTCGCAGATACATTCCAGGTCAGGTTGGAGGCCAATATTACGTATACATACTTCATTGCCATGTCTGTGACTTGCTGGCGGCTGTTACGAAACGCGTTTGACTACTGCAAACCAGTAGTAAATAAGGAAATAATCCGAAGTGCTATCGCTTGCTACCTGCTTGTACGGTTATAAGCCAATAGATAATCGATTGTGGCCAGTGGGTGTATAGGATTGGCAAGTCTAGGCTGCTGCCACATGAATCCGCGAAATTGACGTACCTCTAACCATCATCTATAAGAATTGTCTACTTCAATATAGGGTTTTATCGTCACTATAGGACAAAAAAAAATTATCAGCTGAGGACTCTCAACGATGCCACCTAAATGCGCGTCAAAGGCTCAGAAGCGACGGAGCTCTCTGGGCGACCTTGAAGCGCGCATCAAATGCCGTATCTGCCAATACGAAGCAAGCACTGAACTAGCGTGCAGGACTCTCAAGGATACATTTTTACAACGTGATTTCTAAGCAATGGCCATGTAATTTTACTGGCGGAAAGTCAGAAGCAAATCACAGCACAAGTTCCTATCCGAGTCTCACACTCATCCAGTTAGTATATTTTGAAGTACGACAGTCTTAAAAGGCCGAGATTCAACCCCCGCCGCAAAAAGAGGGGTGTTAAAAGTTTAACCTGCGTGTCTGTGTGTCTGTCTGTGGCATCGTTGCTCCTAAACGAATTGACCAATTATGATGCGGTTTGTTTTTGTTTCAAAGCTGACGTGATCGTAATGGTTCTTAGCTATGATAAAAGTAAATATGTTCAGCTGTTTAAAGATAATGAGCTACTTTCTAGTTTTTAACTATTTATTCCAGGAAGTGTTGCTTAGAAACAATGCACTGAATGTAGCTACACAATCATTATCATTTTCGTTGCAAAAGATGAATGCTAGACATTTAACAGTTACGGTAATACGTTTCGTAATCGTTGCTTTTCAGATAAAGCAGATTTGTCACGATGATTATTAAATAACTTTCTTTAAGTTCACAAATTGCCACATCCTGCATACTTTTCACACGACTTAAGGCCACTTAAGCGTTGCTCTAGAGATTTAGTTAGATCGTGTAATACTGGTATTCCTAGCATTTATTGTTTGACGTAAACTACGTTCTACATAACTGTCATTAGATCTCTCCAATGTCTTAGTCAACGCATACCTCTCCAAGCGACGCTGTCTGTCTTGTGGACTTTCTTGACTGCAGTTCTGCCTTTCCAGTATCTTCAGATAACAAAAACTGTTGTCTTTTAGGAGTGTATTATTCAGGCTGCGTTAATTTGTACCTTTTGGCTTTCTTTTGAGGTTTTTTAGTTTTTCTCCCAATCCCCGTGTATAACATTTTCACTGAATCTTACAAAAATATAATGATAAACTATTCAAATATACTTAATAGTAATTAAACTGTGCAACAGTAAACTAATTCTACGAAATAATCACCTAAACATAAAGGAGGTACTATTATCATGTAACCAAAACAATGTTTGTTTCTAATCAATGCGTACCAATAACATGTTTGCAAACAAATTACTAAAGAAAACAAAATACGTACAAATAATAGATAACTTCATATTGAAACTCAAAACGTACGATGTTGAGCTGCTAAAATCTTTAGTTACCTATATGTAGTGTATGTGAGTAATTTAAAAATAATTAAATGAAAGTAAAATTAAAATTTTAAGTAACCCTCGACATAAAAATATTCTAAAATGAAAAAAAAAATTAAATTTCTCCCTTGGTCTTATAACTTCATTAAAAGTACGTAATAATATTTTTATGATGATTGTCGTCACGCCGAGGGACCGCTAATTAATTGAATCCAAAAAAGTATAAAAATAAGAATAATATTGATAATGATAATGGTATGTATTATACAACGATTTACTCTATGTTAGCAACGTTGGTATGTAACAAAACAACAGTATCCAATCGTTTAGTTTTCAGTCTTGATTTATTTACTCTGACAAATTCGCGAAATGGACACAATCGTCAACGACATCTGCCCTGACGTGTCTGCCCGTTCGGGTTGCCGCATTCTGTGACGCCCCCCCCCCCCCTTTTTGCAAGATAACCGAGCATCGCGCGCGGCTATCAAGCGAACGCCTCTTACATAATTGGTACAATATCGAAACACTGCATGAACTTAGTATACCTTGTAAGACTGATGTACAAAACTAAGTTCATACGTTTATTTGAAAGTATTAGATATTTTGTATTTTTTATACCTATGTATAGCTAATTATACTTCTTTACATAGCGGTTCCCTGACTTGACGACGCCAATCATCAGAATATTAATAGGTTATTTTAATGAAGTTAATTGGCCAAGAAAGAAATTTTATTATTTTACTTATTCGAGTTTTTTATGACGGGGGTTACTTAAATTTTTTAATTTTAGTTTTATTGTTTGAAAGGTGACTTGATAGAGAGTGTTCTTAGTTATAATTCAAGAAAATCGGTTCAGCCGTTTGAATATAATTTATTTCTTTCCTAGTTGTTGAAGGGCTGTGCGTAACTACTACTGATATGATCGACTCTAAATTTACTATCATGTGACTTCAATGGTATTACAATAACAAGGTTACCTTGGCACGATGTTGCAGCATCATCAGGAATCTGCAGGATTCCCAACTCCTCACCAACTTACATTTGAGGTGTTTAAAATGTTTAGTTTAAGTTTCATTTGTATCTATGGGAGGAGGATCAGAAACATTGTCTTAATAAGCATAGTGTTTTAATAACAATATTTCGTCCTTGTCAGAAGTGTGTTTTACTTTCGTACATGGGGTCACGGTGGCCGAATGGTCAGAATATTAGCCTCATACCAAGGTGGTCCGAGTTCGATTTCCGGATGAGCCGTTGGTCGGAAGTTCTTCTCGGGGATCTCCCTTTCCCCCGCCCTTTATTCCGGCGCTGCTCCATATTCGCCTCATGTCACCCCCCACCAGTGCTGAACACCTCGATATTAAGGCCGCGGTTCACCTCAGTTTTCAACGTCTTTTATTATTTTTATATATTTACCATGTATTTTTTTCTTACTTTAGACATAAATCGTGACTAAATCTTCCTCTTAGGAAATTTTTTAATATCTAATAGTTTTTGCGTAATGAGTCGTAAACGTCAAAATTTGCACTTTACGGTTTTATGCACGCCACTAAAACCAACTGACATACCATTCCGAAAAAAATTCACAGTGTATAACAATGTTGTAGGCTATGATTAGACATATATAGAACAAAAAATAACATATTT
>PNEQ01059184.1:0-70102 GCA_003012365.1 Medauroidea extradentata | reverse complement strand
ATTTGCCTGGCTGCTGGCTAGCAGGGCAGGCGCCTTACTTTGATTGGCTGTTGGCTTATCCGCCATGTTGCTGGCGTATGTGATTGAGTTCGCTGTTCTACCTGCTATTTCACTTCTGTATTCCTAAATATTCTGTGGATATTGACAGGGCGTTTTTGTGCAGTGTCGTTACTCATTTGACTGTGCCAATCAGTACACGGATAGATGTGACACATCACGTCTGTGATTTGCGGGTTTAACCTCCACACGCTGGGTGTTACGGCATCCAATCACTGACCACATAGCCGAGATGCAGATGTGCACGAAAGGCACTGAAACTATAAGTGCTGTAAAAATCTTTTCATGAAAGCTACCGGACCCTAGACATTGAAGTAAGGTAGTAATATTTTACTGGCCAAAAATCAGTGGCTTTACAGAATAGCAGCCTACACGTCAAAGAACACGCGAATTTTTCAAATCTTAAGGGCTCGGTTCACCTCAGATTTCAACGTCTTATTCATTTTTATATTTGCACCAGATATTATTTTTTATTTTAGACATAAATTGTGATTAAATCTTCCTCTCAGGAATCTTTTGTATCTCACATAGTTTTGCGTAATGTGTCGTAAACGTCAAAATTTGCACTTTACAGTTTTAAATACGCCAATAAAATCAACTGACTTACCAAACCGACAAAATTGACAATGTATAACAATGTTGTAGGCTATGATTTGACATATATTAAAAAAAACTTTTGTATTTAATAAAAAATGCCTAATTTTTAAAAGGAAATTAAAAAAAAATATGTAAACCATTTTTTTAGAAACACGAAATTATTATTATTATTTTTTGTTTTTATATATGTAAATTTATAGTCTAAAACATTGCTATATGGTGTGAATTTTTTCCAGTTTCGTATGTTAGTTGGTTTTAATGGCGTACTTAAAACCGTAAAAGTTCAAATTTTGACGTTTACGACTCATTATGCAAAACTATGAGAGATACAAAAATTTACTAAGATGAAGATTTTATCAAGATTTATGTATAAAATAAGATAATAAATATCTGGTACAAATATAAAAAACCCTAAAAAAAGACGTTGAAAACCTAGATTGAACCGCGCCCTTAAGAGGGCGCGGTACATAATTCAACGCTAAATGCACTAATTTATAACTGTAAGTTTCTTGAAGTCAATTTACGAAAATAAACAATAGCTATCCTAGACAATAGGTTTAGCTAACGTTTGAAACAAAATTGTTTCAAGTGTTACGAACTTCTGATTCACAATTTCTGACGCCGGAACCTCGTGCGGCGCAAGAGATCACGCGTAACGAATGAGTAATTTTTTATAAATATTTATTCATAAAGTTGGCAAATACCATTATCTAGGATTGGCATTGAGTATTTTTATCCATATTGGCTTCTAAAAAAGCGTATAAATCAATTGATGTTTTCAGCGTGTATTTATCAACAACACAATCTTAAATACTTTAGCGAAAATAATGATGGTCAAATTTTCAAAAGTAATTACATACATTGCGTAATTGAAATACGAAAAAACACTTAGTAAGTATAATTTATTCTTTCGTACTGCATAAACTATAAAGGTATTACAGAAACTAGTTAAATTTCCTCAACTGCACAATCATAGAGGCCTACTTCATACACCGTTTTGCGGTAGAGTTCAAATTGTTACTGATAAGAAAGCCTAGTACGTCATCAAGTAATAACCCCAGGGATTGCAATTTGAGGATGGATAAAGCTACGATTGGTTTCGCGATTTTAATGGTTATTATTTTTTATTCATGAAAGTTCACCGATATTTAACTGCCCATTGATTTTTCCACCTACCTATGAGATATTCATAGCTAACCTGCATTACTTCTGAAAGTCATATTTCCAATAGCAATACATATCTTGGAAATTCGCATGTATTAGAAATAACTAACTATGCATAACAAGTTGTTTAGTAAGTTTAACGTAGTGGCTATATTAATTCAAATCCCAGTGAAATGCATTTGTAATAAAAACTTTTATGAAAGTACGTATACATGTTTATATTCAGAAGCAGGAAAAATAAACGAAGTAGAAGGAAACAGAAATAAACCCACTGCGCCACCTACAACAGTTTAAGGTTTCGGAAGTTATATAGTTTATGATTTAGTTTTTTAAATAAATCTGACATTTCAATACGTAAACAAATACTTTTGCACGTACACTAATATGAGAAAGTGTAAACTACTAGGATAAGAAAATTAAGACAATTTTTATTTTGTAGCAAAATGCAAACATTTGAGACATAGTGAAGGAAACAATCACTAACATGCCGTGCAAGGCAGAATAGAATTAAGTTTGTGAAAGGCAAAGTTGTATACAATTAATTTTCACACAATTTAACAACCATACATATTTAAATTACTGACGGTTTTTAAATGGCCAGTATATAAATGTCAATAAGGGAACTAAAAACGAGCTAGCGAGCTCAACAATTTTAGAAGCCCAAACGGCAAACAGTTACAAGAATGTTACTCAAATACAAGTATTGACAAACGTTAAAAAAAAAATTAACTAGAAAGCTGTACAAAATTGCAGAGTCCAAGTGGCAGACAATTACGAAGGTTCAGCGCTTTAAATAAGCAGCCGTCAAAACATGGTACACTGGTTATTAAAATGAATAATATAAAATTTGCAAACGTACTCTAAATTTTTAATTACGTGAACACAAACAATCAGGTGGCGTACCCGACACAACTAGACAATTAACCAAGTTAAAAGCAGCGCGACAATGCGCTCGAAGGACACTAGATTGAACTACTAGAAGTCGACGACGATAATCAATATGCCCACGCAGGTGCCAACTTTTGCATTGTAAAATCTGACATGCTAGAAACTAGTACTTCAAGAGCAAAGGGCCACAAATACCCGGTGTATTATACATGTGCGATTACAATGAAACATAAAGGCAGACAAGCTAAATAACAATTTAATAGAGTGCAAAGTTAAGCTGATTCCTGTCGGTGCGAATCCGAACGTCCAAAATATCTGAAAATGCAAAAGTAACTATGGTACTGCCACATGCCGCAAACAGGTTACGAAGGTGACATGTAAATTATGAAAATAACAAGGTAAAAAAGCAAGGTAAATTAATTTGCGGTGCGTGCGCTCCAGGGGAAATAAACTGACGAAAAATATTAACATTAACAAGGGAGCTCATGAAAATTCAAACGAACTGACGGGAAAGGCGTGCCATTTTACGGCCAACAACATCTGAACCCGAAACAGTTAACATGCCGGAGATAATTTTGACGGCGGTTCCAAAAGTGAATGTTGAAGAAAGCAATGAAATATGACTTACCAAAAACGCTTGATGACAGTGCCGCCACCAACTGTCCGTGAGGGGTTAAGCCCTAGATTACCAAGTGAAGGAGCGCATGTGCCTTATAGGTAGAGGTACGTCAATTTCGCGGATTCATCTAGCAGCAGCCTAGAATTTGTGACGGCCCTATTTTATTGATACTTTTATATATAGAAATTAATGTAGTTTAGGTTAATTATAATGATTGATTGTAATGAAGGGGCCTTTATTGTCATATGTAACATATTGCCATCCATTTTAACTTCAGTATTGATTGTGAGGGGTCTGTGGGATCCTATGATAGGCCAGTATAAAAACAGTAGAAAATGTGACTATTACTAATATTATCACAGAGGTATCGTGTCTGGTATCGTTTTAACCTGTGAAATGTCACAGACGCCAATATGTTAGTAACGTTAAGATAATTTTATGTATAAAGATTATAGTTTTTAAGAGTGATAATTGCCCGCCGGTCTGGCGACAATAGAGCAGTTGATGAGTGGGCCGTATTACATGCTGTGGGAGAAGGGGGGCGCCCGACCTCCCCCTGTCTCCGTGCCATACAATCCTCTCTCTTTCTCTCTCGCCTACACATTTCATCTCCTTTCCCCCTCCCCCAACAGACCCCGTGTAACGTACGTAATTTGAACTAGGATTATATTAATTGAAGATAGCAATTAGTAATTAGGCTAAGTGTTTTATTTGTAATTGCTGTGAGAATGTGACCATGTTTAAATTGATTTTAAATAAATACGGAGGCTTCCACAAGGGACGCACGCAATGTTCGGGCCAGGGCTTCGCTCTGATTGGTCGGGGGAACCTACCCGCCACTAGAGTCCGGTGGGGAGGAGAGGGGACGCCACCCAGGAGAGCAAAGATGCGAGACGCGAGGCACTAAGAAAAAAGTCGCGACGCAGAGACGCAATGGAGTCTTAAGACGAGCCGGGTGTGTGTGAGCTCCGGAGGACAGGTGTCGGGATCTTCGTCGTCGGGTTTGTAAGGACGGTGGACAGCGAGCTCGGGGTCACCGGAGTGTGGACTTTTCGGGTGATCGCGGCCGGTACCTGCAACATAATTAACGTCGTGACCGATCAAAAGCCGCCGGAGGAAGCGCCTATTCTTTTCGTCGAAAGAAACTATAAGACACCTCTCGTGACGCAACCCGCAGTGCGTGAGTCCCTTAGGTAGATTTAAAATAGAAACTCCTCTGTTTTTTTATTTCAATTAGAGCTAGCCGGACATACTACAACATTACTTAATACGAACCCAATCATCCAACATTAATCACGTAAGAGACAGAGGATCGACACCTCTTATTATAACCAAACGCGGGTCACGAACATCATCGCAGAACGTGGCAACTTGTCAGTCCTATACACCCACTGGCCACAATCGATTATATATTGGCTTATGACTGTACAAGCAGGTAGCAAGCAATATCATTATTTCCTTATTTCAGTAGTGTTTGGGGTGAAGTGGTATAAGTGGAGATCAGAAATTTTCGCAAAAAGAATTTACAACACATAGTTTCAATAAATTCCGTGCACAACTGCAGCTATGCTTCATGGTTAGTGATTGGATGTTTATACTCTGAGGCGTCTTGATGTTCTAACAGCTAATCAGAGACGTGTTGTGTCACATTAACTTAAACCTAATGTGCTTAGTCGATTGAGCGACGTATGCGCACAAACACACGCTGCCCAATAACCATGAATCAGTGTGGCAGATGCGCAAGGGGCGTCCAAACAATTTCTTGCAAAATTCTATTCGCGAAAATTTCCTGTCTCTACTTGTACCACTTTACCCTAACACCACTGATTTACTACTGGCTTGCAGTAGTCAAAGGCGTTGCGTAAGAATCGCCAGCAAGTCACAGATGTGACAATGAAGTATGCATAATTGGCGTTCAACCTGACCTTGAATGTATCTGCCTATAGGCGTCTTGTCGCTACCGGTGCCAAAACAGGAACAGGACGATTACACACATGAGTCTTGGGAGCCGCAATTGTCGACGACCAAGGCGCATGAGCAGGTAGGAACAAGGAGGGGATCCATAGAACACAGGAATTTTAGCCATGCAAAAAATCACCAATAAGACGTCGGCCAAGTCACGTGGTCGCCACCGTCCCCGAACACACTCCAGACCACACTCACGGTGCAACTTCTTACATTATGACGTCACAAGATGATTCAAAGTAGTGGTGGAACTAGGCAAAAAAAATTCGTAATTTACATCTACATATTTTTAACACAAAATAATATTTTGCTATTCAAACTTGTGTTGAATGACAAAGTACAGAAAATAATTTTAAAAAACATGAAACAGGCACAAAAAAAACAGAGAAAAAAGCAATCCCAGAGGAATTCTGTAATTTTTTTTAATTATCGTCTTGGTACAAAAAAAAAACACACACACAAAAACAGAATAAAGTAATCCTAGAGGATTTCTGTCATTTATTTTTTATCAGCATCTCGGTGTTCCGACCAGCTGTGTCTCAGCCTGAAGATGGGAATAGATCGCAATTACCGAAACGTCGCATTTTTTCGTCATTTTTGAACTTATGTTGTCTCTTGTCCTTAGTTTGTTGTCCACTGTCCACGATTTTTTCTCTTACTCCATTTATTTTTATTTTGGAAATCTGGTTTTATTTGTGTCTGGGTGTTGCATCGATATTCGACTGAATTCTACCATTAGAATTCCGTGCCACAAAAAAAAAACTGACATAATTCCTCTGCGAACACTTTTTTTTTTCAGTTTTTTGTATGTGCTTTATGACTCTTTTTTTTGTACTTTTTTGTACTTTGTCATTCAACACATGTCTGATCACCAAAACGTGAGCAATGGCATATGTCCACAAATCAATAAATTCTAATTGTAAACTCCCATTGCAACAAACATTTAAAAATCTAGCAAATGAATGGTTATGTGTAAGTTCCGCCGTTGGATCACAAACGTTAACTTACGAAGACTTAATGATTTGTTCGGTTTAAGAGTAGAACGTATGATGTTGATCGCCGCTTGTTTTCGTGTGGGATCTGTCTGTCCGCCGCGGGGGCTGGTTACTCGAGCTGAATACGTCATCAGCAGGCTTCATTTGCCACAATTCAAAGCGTTGCGGTGACAAGACGGAGCTATCGACGTCAAATATGTTCGCCAAGCGCGGGATAATGTACCGTAGGGAGTCTCATCTTGTTGAGATGATTGCAAGCCTCACGCAACTCCAGCAAGAGAAGAAGATACACGCCATAGAAACATGAAGTTTAGGTTAAACAAACATGATATGTATATGTATGTATATATATAGTATATATTGTATTGAGATAATGTTATATAGGTCGTTCACGATTGAGTGAGAACTGCATAAAGATTTCTTTCGGTTGTTTTGCAGTCATATTTACTAATGTTAGAATGAAAACTTCCATGTAACTAAAAATAAGTGTAAACGTTTCAACACATTCAAAGGTTGACATATATTGGCTCTTTAAAATACATTTTTAATTAATTAAAAGTTCTGCTGAGTGCTTAGTTTATAGTGAACATCCTATATCATAAAAAAATTTTGTTCCAACATACCCTTGGAAATGCTTTAGCATGAATTATTGGATTATATACGTCCGGCCCAAAGTAATTGTCTTCAGACCAATTTGAGGGAACCAAATATTAAAATACCGGGAATCTCATTGGCTCAGTCGAATAGGGCAACAGCTCCACGTATATGCAAAAGTCAGTGATCTTATGATAAGCTTAACGTACGTTGAAACCCATCAAGCAGTCAAGTTTTCCCGCGATAAATCATCATCTTTAATTACATACATATATTACGTATCATATACATAAACAATGCATTGCATATATAACATGCGAATCCTGGAGTAAATTGAAGACGCAAATGTTGTACGACATTTTACGTGCAAAATATGGCAACTCTGCCCGGAGAATGTCCTCTCTTGCGCTCCACGTACATGTATTATTCTATATACGTTACGTCACGTAAACGTAGGACCGTATTAAGACTGTTGTAATTGCATACAACTGTTTTGCCGTCAGGATTTTCGAATATTTGAAAGATGGTTTACTGCGTACTGAGGAATGTGTAACAAAAAAGTTATTCTTGTTGCAAATGTCTAGGACATGCCGTTTATGCTCCAAATAGACTAGATTATTCTCGCAAACATACAGAACCTAGAGCGTAGGCAATGCTACGAACTTGGATGATATGTGTTCAGCGCGTTGACATTCACTGTAAAAACATGTACAATAATGTAAAAGTTGCAGATCAGTTTGTTCCAGACATTTTGCGTACATATCGTTGCAGCTAATTGTGAACAATGATGGGGGAGGGGGGTTCCCAGGCGTTTGAAACGTGTCTAAATGGTATTGTGTTCGTCACACTGACAATAAACGAAACACGAATAACTCCGTGAGGTAATACAAGAAAAAAAAAAACATATAGAAATATAAAAATAATTTTTTTCTCTAAATTATGGCAGCCACAACCCTCAAATGTCCGGGTTTTATAAGTAACTGATTTTCATAAACTTTGGAGAAATAAATGGGTTATGTTACGTCTTTGGAAATGTTGTAGTTCAATACGTAAGTAGCTGTTCGTTCAGTTGCAATACTTACGTGTGATGCAGTAGTTTGCATTACCGTCACGTGATACTTTGTTTCCTAACTGCAGCTCACCCACAATCTCAACACACACTACTACTATATGTGCATTGCAAGTAGCCTACCTGGCTCGACACACACTGCCTGTAACGCATGCATGCTATTTTTAAAGGAGTTTGGCGAAAACTTTTTATTTAGGCAAAACTAATTTGTCTGAACTGTTTGCAATCACACCCATGTTCCAAATTAAGAGAATGTCATGACCTACCACATTTTCAAATACACAACATGACTCATTTATTGCTGCAACGTGCTTACACTTTTGAAATCTATAATTTTTAGGGGTTGTAGTTACTATGGTTTAGAGAAACAACGTTGATACCAACACTGTAGTATTTTTTTTTTTTAAGTATTATCTCACGGGAGTTATTCGTGTTTGGTTTATTGTCAGTAGGACGAACACAATACCATTTGAACATGTTTCAACCGCCTGGGACCCACCATTTTCGTTCACAAAAAAACTTCAACGATATGTACGCAGAATGAGACTTTTTTAACAGTATTGTACATGTTGTTTACTGTGAATGTCCACCACCGTATGCGCATTGAGCACATCACTTACGTGGTGTTCGTAACTTAGCCTATGCTCTATGCTGTGTGTCTGCGAGGATCAGTCATTGTTATATATATATATATATATATACACACACACACACATTCGAAATTAACGGACGTAAATTACCAAAACTAAAGCGAAAGACGAATTTCCTAGGGTTATGTGAACAATTTATGTTTACGCTTTCGACATATTTTCACATTTTAATAAAATAGCTATTTATTAATGTTATGCTATCATCCAAAAGCAGGTACCCAGAAAATAAACTATACTTAATTTGAGACTTGGATCGTGGGTACGTAAAGCATACAATAACTGTTAAAGTAATTTTTAAAAAATAACGTTCTTGTTGCGCCATGTTTTCAAATAGGTGACTTAAAAACCACAAACTCTAGACGGTAATCTGTAAAGCTGTGAGTTTTACTTTTTCCAAGTCCAATGGTGATAAATAAACAGTATAAAATGTATATTTGTCTGAGCTGTGTTACCTTCAAATAGCGGATCTACAGCAATGTACGCTGAAAATGCACTGGAATGGCAGTTATTTATAAGTATGTAAATTAATTCCCGGTACACAATAAATATACAGCGTCATAAAATATTCATAGATTGCGGTATTTAAAGGAAACATTTGATGGTGTCAAATCATTTAATATTGAATAACGTTTTTTTTAAAATCGCATGTATAGATTGCAGATTACGAAAAAATGCCGTTCACAGACTCGCCACAAATGTTAGGGGCCACACAAACGCTCAGACACACGGAAGTAAACAGACTCAAGGATTCACAGACAGGTAAGTGATCACAAATTCCTTTATTTATTTCACAAAAACGACTAAAACTGTAACACCATGCTCGTTCAGAAAAAAAAAATTATAAAATGAAACCAACCAATGTCCTTATTTTTATAATGTAGGCTATTACTCGACAACTATTTGTCTAGTCAAACCCGTATGGACAATTAAGATTGTTTGATTGTTTCCAGTGTTAAATTTTATCTGTGAATTTGTATGCTCGAGGATTATAACACGTCCATTTCTAATGAAAGCAATCGTCTTTGCTTGTGGTACATAATATAAATATAAACTTAAATCTACTCAAAATAAAAATGTACGCTGTAGTATAAAAATAAATGCTTCATATTTCTGACTTTCAAAATCTTGTGTAACGTATCACAATGATAAATTGATATCAGTTTGTGTATCTAGCGTTTAAATGGTAACATTGAATTGTCAAGAAGTCATAAATAGGGACTGGAAAATTTCGCAAATTCAATTACCTGTAGGCTAGAATCCATTATACTATGCATACTCAAGCCCCGTATATTCGTTCACTGTCTGCTGTCCCACTGAGTAGCAGCTAGTTGACTAGTTGTCGGGGCTTGAGTATCAAAGCATAATGGATTCTAGCCTACCCGTCATTGAATTCGCGAAACTTTCCACGTTCCTAGTCATAAAGTACTTCGTGTGACGTCTGTATAAACAAAAACATATTTTTAAAGGGGTTCTTTTGTTTGTAATGTGTTGTGTAAAAGGGCACCATCAACCAAGTAAACTGTAACTGTGGATTAAAGAAACAAATTTGAATTGTAGAAGTTACGGTTTATTTAGCTGGTAAAGTGTGTAATGCTATAGATATGCTGGTAGAAATTTAGCTTCCACAAATTAACTCTTAATTAACTCGATGCCAAGGTGGCAAATGAAAATAAAAAAAAATAAAAAATATTGCGTAACCCAACATCACAGAATATCTAGGAATACAGAAGTGAAATATCCGGTAGAAGAGCGAACTCAGTCACACACGCCAGCAAAATGGCTTCCCTGGCCAGCAACAAGGTGGAGACGCTTATCTCCAATCAACGTAGTGTGGCTACACTGCTACTCGGTAGCCAGGCCAATAGGAAACCTGACGTAACATGCAGGAGCCAAACATACACGGGGCTGGTATCAACAGCCTCGGGCAGCCAATAAGGGGTGAAGTTCGCCTGTATGAAACGTCTGTATTACTATTTAGTCTGTGCCAACATCATGATCATTGGGTGAGTGATCTGACTATGCACCGTATCAAACTACTGATAGATGAGGGATACAACACTGCAACTCATGCGATATTTATCATAGATTTCCTTATGACATCTTGCAAATACAAATGATGGACTCTTCATATCTTCAGGGTTCTACTATGGGTGTTATATAGCACTAATAATTAAATACTCGATATCGGTGAGCAAAATTTTAACGTGAGTTGCCGTGGTGTACGCCTCTTTGAAGTCCGTGCAGTTGACCTTACCGGTCGTTTTTATGCTAACAAACATCTTTCGACATGGGTAACGGGATATGGAAGGTGACCAGGATCAGCATAGTAAGAGTAGCCCTCACTAGGCTATAGAACCAAGCTGGACGACGACCTCGGCTCCAGACGTCTCCTCGGACCCCTCGAGACGACGATTCCGCCACAGACTAAATAGTAATACAGACGTGAAATGACGTGGCGGCTCGTTTGATATAGGCGAACTTGGCCGCTTATTGGCTGCCCGAGGCTGTAGACTCCAGCCCCGTGTCTGTTTAGCTCCTGCATGTTACTACAGGTTTCCTATTGGCCTGGCTGCCGACTAGCAGAGCAGCTGCCTCACGCTGATTGGCAGTAGGTGTTTCCGCCATTTTGCTGGCCAGGGAAGCCATTTTGCTGGCGTGTGTGACTGAGTTCGCCTTCCTGCCGACTATTTCACTTCTGTATTCCTAAATATTCTGTGATTCCGCTCTGGGTATCGAAACCTCTTCCTCCCGGGCGTCGCGGAATCCAACCTCTAGACGAAATATTCTTATATGATAAATAATTTGATATTTCCTGTCTTGAGGCTTCTCAAGAGCACCGCAGTGAATTGAATTACAGTATTCATCATACTTAGTTGATTACATTCACAAACAATATCAAATCCTATCAAAGGTAATACTTTTTCTTCCGTTGATTTCCAATTATTCCGAAGACCGTTCCTTTCCTTAGTTTACACTACTCTTTCCTCCTCGTTGACATAACTATCAGTTCTCTACAAAACGTTCCCCACCTATCGATAGCTTGGTCGGAGTAAATAAATATCCTACACTGAAGCAAGGAAATATACGTCTAGATAAAGTTAAATTTGTGGAAGCTTTTACAATTTTACACTGAGCATAAAATAAACTGATTCGCCCAAAGACAAATGCAAATTAAATTAAATTATAGCACGGGGTATTAGCTTCCAAAGATATAAATATTTACTGCTTCAAGCAGTTTAAACAACAAACATAAGCAAATTTTACCGGATTTCGAAACATAGAGAAACGATATGTTACATTCTTAGAGTAAATATAGGGTAGAGGGAGTATCCTCTATACAGATACGTTCGAAATTGTGTGTTCAACATGTATCACGTGACTTTAGTGAAATATGCGCGGGAGATTTGAAATAGCATTGAGAGAAAATATAATAAATGCTTAGTAATCACAACCATGTTGGGTTATTTTGGTACCTTATGAATATGTTAACTAAGGAGAACTTACTACCATATTATCGCACAGTATAATTGCGTAAAAATTTCAGAACGACAAATGTAAACAATGTTTGCCACGTTACTGTTTTCCTTAACCCAGCTTTTTTAGTAAAAAGTAAATATTAGCTACATACTTACTATAAGGTTTTGAACGGAGATCTTGGTGACACCACATGACTAAATATATATTTTGGAAGGTACGCCATGAGTTTCAAACAACACGACTGCATTTTTACGGCGAGAAAACATAAATAAACGACACCAAACTCTAGAGACCAAGTCGGACACACGTTTGTGACGTCATGTTCCCTCTACTGTATATTACCTCTATGGTTACATTCGTTACAATAACTTTCCTGCAACACCTCACGTCTGTGGTTTGCCGGTAGAATCCCAAGGCTCGTGACAGTTGAAATATCCGTACACTGACCTCGAAGCAGAACTGCAGATGTGCACGTAAGACACGGAAACAAAGTGAGGCAAAATTATTTTCGCGGAAAACAAGGGTCCGTATGTGTGCCTTACTTTTTGTTATACTTAACTTTCTCGTTTTTTTTTCTTCCCACCCAAGTATCACCTACGTTATGATGAAAATACTTCAAATACAAGCATAAACAATTTTTCCGAACGATCGGTGTGTAATTTTGCAAAACTCCCACACAGAACTGAACGGTGTTATGCAGAAACAGAACATTGTAATTTGATTTTTTACCTAAAATTGTTTGAGGTTACTTGGTACCAAAGTGAACAATCTCCATTTAATACCGAAATTGAGATAACTTCCAAATTAAAGTTAAATAATGTAATAAACCAATTTAACATGTGTTTGGTTTCGTTGTATTCTCATATACATATCGATTTTGTTGAATGTGTTAGACAAAACTCATCCCGATAGTTTGTGTAGAATGCACGAGATAAACATGACTTCTTCTGTACATTTTAGCAAAGTGGCGATAACTCATTTTGATACCAATAGCCTCATTTTGTTTATTAATATATTCTTATTTTCAAATACCCTACCTCGTAACTTTGCTTGCTTAGGTATTGAAGTTTTAACGTATAATAATTTAAGAGTTTTTATATTGTTCTTTACTTGTTGCTTGGATACCTTCTAAATAACACCAATCAATGTTGCATCGTAATGACTTCAATTGGTCTTGATTTTTTTCTTCAAATAATAAATTTAAAAAAAATTCTATTTTTATTTCTTCAATGTGAAAACTCTACCTAGCGTGTCCTTAAAGCAAAAAAAAAAAAAAATTACTCATGAATTTTCAGACTATTCCGTGAACTTCGGCAATCTTCGGTAAGTATTCGCTCGTCGTACTCGAGTTACGAGAGCCTGCCCCTGACCTGTGAAAGGTCGCCAGCGGAGGGGGTTGTTGGACGAGTGTTTCCACAGAGCGCCGCTAGGATCGCCAGCTACACACCAGCTCCGCCCCTGCCAGCGCCGCTTCCCACACAGTTGCGCCCAGTACGCAACAAGTGCTCGGGTCGCGAGTATCTCCAGCGTCTGCTCGTCTCCTCGCCGGGAGAGTCGCAAGGCGTGTGGCGCCGTCATCCGCGTCTTCTCGCTCTGAACGAGCCCAACACTTTCGTTCTTATTTTGTTAACATTCACGTCCGACTTACAGGGCACTGTAACCAACATACCGAACATAACGAATTCGTACGAGCTCAGTGTGTATGAAAACAACGTTATTATAAGGTACTGCATTATTTATCTTAATTAAAACTTTCGTCACAGGCCAGTGGCGTACCGTGTATTGTTCCAATGTGTGCGATGCTAAGCATTGACCAGAGACGATGTTTTATCGCGGGAAAACTTGACTGTTTGCAGGTTTTCAACACACGTTCACCTTATGAAAAGATACCTGACTTTCGCTTGTACACGAAGCTGCTGCCCTATTTAACTGGGCCAATAAGAATGCCGCTATTTTAATATTTGAAGCTCTTTATTGGTCAGCACACAGCTACGCTGTATCAGACGTACATCACCTAATCATACAGTCACAAGAAACTACAGTGTTTTCAAGGTTATGTTGGCACAAACAATTTTCGCGATATACCATCAATTCTAGCAACGACAATACATAGCTCTGAGTTGTCTATAAAACCATTACACTGGTGCACTCTTCAGCCAATAGCAAAAAAAAAATAATCAAGGTACAAACGGTCCAGTAATACATTGCGGTCTCTTCAACACAACAGTCATGTGAACGAAGAGTATGGTACGTGATAACACCGCACGCCTTGTAACTAGAGATGATGGTACATCGCGAAAATTGGTTGTGCTAACACACCCTTAATAACAGTAAAACACTAGTTTCTCGCAACATGTATGATTGGTAGGGTCATGAACTTTTAGCCCCAATTTGTTTCAGTGTCTCACGCGCACATCTGCAGCTGTGCTTTAGGTTATTGGCAGCGTTTCTATGTGAAGAGACGTCTCTCATTTGACTGCGCCTATAGATAGGGACCCTTGTTTTTCACGAAGATAATTTTGCCTCACTTTGTTTCCGTGCCTTACGTGCACATCTGCAGTTCTGCTTCGTGGTCAGCGATTGGATATTGTAACTGTCACGAGCCTTGAGATTCTACCGGCAAATCACAGACGTGTGGTATTGCAGGAAAGTTTTTGTGATTGGCTCAGTCAAATGAGATACACGGCTCTTCACACAGACACGCTGCCAATAACCACAAAGCAGAATTGCAGATGTGCACGTAAGTCACTGTAACAAACTGGGACAAAATATTCTCTTCGCGGAAAATTCATTGCCTTAAAATGATTGGGTAACATACGTCTAACACAACGCAGATGTCTGCAGACCAATATAAGGTATTAAATGTTACAACAGCGGTATTCTTATTGGCTCAGTCAAATAGGGTAACAGCTCCAAGTACAAGCTAAAACCAGTAATCTTCTGGTAAGCTGAACGTGCGTTGAAACCCTGCAAACAGTCAAGTTTTCACGCAATAAACCATTGTCTCTAGAGGCCGGAAAATGTCGTGGATTCGTTGACCTTCATACGAGATTGAATTGTCCTATGCATACTCAAGCCTCGACCATTTGTTCGCTAACTGCTACTCAGTCGAACAGCGGACAATGTGCGAATAGACGGGGCTTGGATGTACATAGTACAATGGATTCTAACATGTGGGTCGTTGAATCAGCGAAATGTCCCGGCCTCTGATTATCTCTAATTATAACACAACCACACTACGACACTGGCATAGACTGATCACGGTAAAGTGGACACTTCTGATGACAATCTTGTAATGGAAATTAGTCAAACTCGCCATATTTCAAGGTGGTTTTCGATGGAAACTTTGTGGCATGGTGAAACCTGTGCTCTTTTATCATCGCTTATATCGATAAACGTTACTATCTGAAATTGGTAGAAAGAAACAAGCTGACTAAGAAACAGCAGTGCCTTAATGTGTTCACTTTACCATGACTAGCCTATAAGCAATTAATGCAAATAATTTTATATTTCTATTTCTCGAAATAATATTAACGATGTAAAGTATATCAGCCATGTGCAATACGAAATGTTAGTTTCCGCCAGTTATTAAGTAGTCATCAAATACCCTCAATTTCGAGCTGCTTTACGCCCCACCACCACCTCTGTACTGTAAATTTTGTGTATATGAGACTCCCATTAAAAATATATATATCCAACATAATTTACTGTAATTTTATACATAAAATAATCATAAACGTGTGTTCAATTTTTCGAATCCTGACAATTTACTTGATGAAATATTTGAAAGTAACGAAATTATTGTAATTGTACGTTCGGATATACGAATATTGTTAACACACTTCCATACACTGAGAATGCTCGTTACTTAGCTTACTGAGCAAACCTTTTGCTTCAGTAAATAAACAATCCCACTACCGTACTGATGACTTTATATTTTTTCCTAGAACTAATAAGACCAGATAAAAAAAACATTTAAAAATTACTTCAAATAAATCGTTTGTAAATTGCAGTCTACATTCTTTAAGTGATATACTTAAACCTTATTAATTTTTCATAACAAAGTGTATCCTCAACAATAAAACAAGCAAATTTAAATAAAATTTCCAAAATTTTTCAGGTAGTAAGTTTTAATACCAGGTAATTTTTGGCCGTGTGACTTCAGGTAACTTAATTTCTAGGAAACGCGTGACAAATAATTTGAGTTTGAATAAACCTACTGTAAGGCCAAATTAATTAAGCTTAGTTACGGTAATTAAACTGGATAGGTGCTTACGATTAAGTAATATAATAAACTAACTGCACGGGGCTGACAGAATTTCAGATTTCCGTCCAAAAAAAGGCACGTACTTTAACGCAATATTCAAGAGATATCTGATTTTCACGAAAATATTTCTGCACCACTTTACTCCAAACCCTTAAGTGCACATGAGCAGCTTTGGTTTCTGGTTATTTACATTGCGTCTGTGTTTAGAGACGTCACTCATTTGACTGCCAATCAGAACAAGGGTACTATGACTCCACACGTCTGTGATTACCGGTTGTAACACCAACACGGAGAGAGTTAAAAATATTCAATAATTGACCTCGAAGCATAACTGCAGGTGTGCACGTAAGTCATTGAAACACGATGGCTCATAAATATTTTCGCGATATTCAGCAGTCCTTACGAAAATATTTTTCCTTCTGTGCAGTTACGAAGTGTCATACCGCTGCGTATTAATTTTACTGTACCTTACTAAACTAAAGAAACTACCACGCTCTGTATGTCTGTCGTTTTAAACCCTCAAATTACCTACAGACGACAGCACAATGAACATTAACTTAAAACATGCGTAGTTATTGTGATAAGAATATCGTAAAAATAAACACAAGCGCCGTAGACCTGTTTCGATGGTAACAAGATTAGTAATAAGAGGTAGACATTTAGGGGGGACAGGGGGAGGCAAATCAACCCTCCCCTGGATTTAGAATTTTAAGTGTATTAAATACATTTTTTTGTACTTGGTTATTTAAATAATGCTAAATTAAGCACATAAAACTGAAGTTGTGTTATTAAACTTTCTAATTTATAGCCTACATGATTTATTAATAAAAAGAATGTAACAAGGTGACTATCGCCGAAAAAAAAATCTTGCCCACCCCCTCCCCCAAGAAAAACCTTTATTACGCTCCTGAATTTAGGTGTTATTGTTGTGAAGAAAATTTTGGTGATACAGTTGGCAACATGTAGAAAAATATAAAACCCAATGGTTGATTTTCTTAAACATTGCTATAGCGTTTACAAATTAACCTGAAGTCTTTCCATACATAATTCCTATCGTTAATGCTGTGGCAGTTATGTTACTTCAGAATAATCATTTCTTCCTTTCTTCAATAATATATATAGCAGTCTTTTTTTTCACAACTAAATCCAATTCAAACTCTTAATTCTCTATTTAATTACCTCGTGCAACAACGCTGTATCACTTTATGGTTTATAATTGGCCAGACATTTTGCATAGTATTATTACTAACCCAGAGTTGAAACTGAACGGACTTTTCCTAGTACTAAAACTTGCCTCGTGCACGTGCTTATTTCCACGTAAGATTGTAACTAGCCACACTGAAGTAAATGCAGGGTAACTCTTGTGTTTAATACTGTGTCATACTGAGTTAGTACTTACGTCAGATATAACTCAGCCTTAATCCTATCTAACACAATGGGGTAAGTAGTGAGGGAAGCCTGCGCCTAAGGGCGGTTGCACACGCATCGTTATAAATCAGGCACCGATCCGACATCGGTGTCGGATCGGACGTACCACGATTTCACACGCACCGTCATGGTATCGGAGCCTGAGCCGGAGGTAGGTTTGCGTTGAACAGCAGGAGAAGCAAGATGTGCGCTATGCACGATAGAAGACATTGTGGTATGTAATATGAATCTTTCTTTAGGTTATAATTAATTTTACGTGTTCCCAGAAACTGTGACCCGAGACAAATTGTGCACTAAGACAAATACCGCAATTTTGAACCTCTGTCCTAGATTAGGTTCTAAATACTAAGTTAATAAAAAATTACTAAATGAAAATGTTGGGCACTAACATACATCAAAACATTTTAAAGTAATATTTTAAAACAGAGGCGAACAAACAAATATATTTTTTTATTGTAATAAGTCATCTTTTAGTAGTCGTATGATTAAAAGTTTATTAAAATAATGTAAACATTTAAATAGCATAGCGTCAAATGCATGTAATACATTCACTTAAATGACGATATAGGCTAATAGTTAAATGTACGAGAGATAACTTACCATAAAATGTGAATACTTTGACTGCAGTGATAACATTGTCCGACAGAAAATATTTAATTTGGTGCCATTTGGTGAAGAACTGTCAAACTTTATCTAAATTGACCAAACCTAAGGGCTTAAATACTTCACTATATGTAGGGCTTTGAAAGATTCGCAAGTTAAATGACCTGTACGCTGGAATCCAAATTCCTATGCATACTCAAGCCCCGTCTATTCATTGTCTGCTGTCTGAATGAGTAGCAGGTAATGGACAGATGGTAGGGCTTTGGTATGCACAGGATAATGGATTCTAGCATGTTGGTAGTGGAACTTGCGAAATATTCCTTGACATAACTATATTTGTTTATTTGTTCATTAAATGCTCCCAAAGGATATATCTTCAGTCGACCAATGTTATCCGTGCAGTCTAAGTATCCCCATTTGACGGTACTTAAAAAAAAAGCATTTCTAATGCTCAAACTGATTACTGTGCTGCGTTAGTGACATGCGCTTTTTTTACGTTTTACGTTTCGCTGCGGCTGATACAATTTTCGTTATTACCATAAATATTGATAGCGTATTGAACAAACATCCTTGTTGTTCATCTTGTGTACCCCGAATCTATTGGCATTTATTTGTTAAGTGACCGCAGACGCATTCATTGGCCAGTAATACTCCTGAACAAATAGCTCGGAATATATTCATTACTTTCTCGCAAAGCTTATTTATTAATTGAGGCTGTGTACGAAGACAATGAAACAAACTGGGGCAAAATTCTTTTCGCATCAGTAGATCCGCAATACAAATAAGGTTAAAACATCAAATGACTGCGCATAAACTAGAGCAGCAGGTGTGAACAAAAATATTTGAGGCCAAATGGTATACAAATATTTTCGTCTCAAAGCCATAGTTCAAAATATCATTAAGTAATAATAATATTTAAGTGGGAACATTTTATTTTATTTGTGACTTATTTTACAGTGGCGAAGTTAAGGTGTAACCACCTTGTTTTACATTTAACCACTGAAAAAAAAAGTAAAATAAAAATCAAAGACAACAGAACATTAAAACACATTGAGAAAAGAATAATGAGAGAAGCAACGAGATATATAGTTAACATAGAGGGGCGGAAACGTTTCTAAAATGAAGCCCAATTGAACGGCTCAGAAAACATGGTGAACAGCATTGTGGCCAAAATTATATTAAAAATCCGTAATTATGTTCGCATAAATTCCGTTACTTTATAACTCCATTATATTCCCGCTAAACACTGGAAAAAATGTCAATAATTATTGTAATATATTATACTGAAATAATGTTTAAATTAGCATAATCGCTCTCGTCTCTCGACTGGAAATAAAAGTCCGCCAACATGTATCTTATACCAGTATAATGTGTTAAGTAACTAGGATTTAAATGTGAATATTATTATAATATAGGTACTCTCTTCAAATCAAGCCTATGGTTTAATAAAACCCAGGTGTTCGTCCATTACCAATCTCACATGTCGTATCACGTCACACCACAGCAATCGCAACTGGATTAGATCATATCGATCGCTGCCCTACTTGGAATTTGCCAATTTTGCGTTTCTGTCTAACTCAGTTTGTAATGCCTATAGGATGTTACAATTAGGCACATTTGCATCATTTAAGTGTGTTTACCACCTACACGTTCCTCATTCAGATTTCTCTGTACACTATTCTCTGTAAGTATTGTTTGGATAGTTATAGGCTAATTAATAAACAATATTCAAAACGAAATTATAAATATATAATTATCATATTTTATTCCTACAGAACCACTGGAATACGTTTCACTTAATGCAGCATCAATTTTAGTGTGCCGTGGTGGCCGAGAGGAGCCGACCCCCCGTGGCTCAGTTGGTTGAGCGGCCGAATTTGATGCGAGGGGTTCTGGGTTCGATTACCGGGTCTGGCTGGGTGTTAATTTGCGTTTGTCAAAATGGTCTCAAATATTGTCTCTACACAAATTGTCTCACGAAAAGTTACTGTGGTCACTGAAAAAAATTACATTAAGATTAAAAAAAGAGGTCAGACCTCTCGCTTCACACCTAGGCGATACGGGTTAGATTCCCGGTGAGGTCGGTCTCCGGATTTTCGCATGTAGTCATGCCGGACGATGCCGCTGATGGGCGGGTTTCCTAGGGGATCTCCCTTTTCCCCCACCCCATAATTCCGGCACTGCTCCATACTCACCTCATGTCACCCTTCAGCAGCCCTAAAGACCTCGATATCGAGCGCTGACCAAAATGTCTCTCATTCACTACATTTTAGTGCAAATTTTAGTAATTTTATTTAAAGGGCAGTAGATACGGTTTTCCTGGGCATTATAAAATTGTTCGCGGAAAAAAATTAAACTTACCAAATTTTATCAAGCGTATTTTACTAAATAAGCGATGTGTGTACGTCTTCAGAAAATTCGAAACTATCTATACATATTTCTTTCATTCACAAAACGAATTATTAAATAAGATAATATACAGGTACTTTCACGTATTGACTGTTAAATGAGTTTGTCATATTAATTCCAGAAGAACATAGGCACATCAGTAAAAATTATGCACAATGCTTATAAGTCTTATTTTTTTAATTATTAGGAGGAATATGCGCTATTGGATAATGTTCCCTTTGATTATCCGTATACATAAATTCACTAACATTCAGTTATAAATAGCAATTTTTCCTCAAAATATTTTTACTGGCATTTGCGTTTCTGTAGAAATACTCTAAAATCATTCACGTCGAAAGGTTAGAACATAAACTTTATTTTACCTACTACGAACTTAAAGAGTTTTTGTAAGCATATAACTGGACAACGCTATGCATCATAGACTATGTACCGATTGTAAGATATTAGTAAAACATTCTAAAACTTTGCCAAATTTGAAACGGAATTCAAAGAGCATTTTAAGTCATGTACATTCAAAACAACAGAGTATACAACTAAAATTAAGTTTGTAGAACTGATCCAAAGTTGGAAAATAATTTATGCATGCGTAATAATTGGTGCAGTATAGCGATGCATACCACCGTCCAATTCAGTACAAGAAAATTGAACAAATAAGTTCGAAAAATAGGACTCCTATAATTCTCAAGCTTGGACAAAAGGTAAGATATCATCGCCCGAGAGAAGAAACAAGTTGTAAGTGAGGGCCAGACGTCTTCCGTATTTCGCTCGGAAAAATTATTCTCCTATTTTAATGGAATAATTTTCTACTCCGGCGGACTTAAAGTAGCCTCGGTGGCAGCCTTCTCTCGCGTAGAGCACCACTAATTTGATTACCCGAGCAGTCATTCCTTCAGCTGCGCTAGAAACGACGTCTTGAATTAAAATTTGTAATTTAATTTACGGCGTCAACGGCTTGCGTTTCCGAAGACAGTGCTCTGGAATTGCGCCTGGTTCAAAAGAATTGAATGCCATTAGGAATATTCCAAGGTTTTCAGAAATGTACAGTTGAAAATGTTCCTTTTTTTAAATGTTTGTCATACGTTTTGTCTTTTTCGAATAGGTATTGAGGACTCATAAGCACGTAAGAAGGCAGCAAAAATGTTTATAAATAAATAATATAATTATATTTACGAGTGTAACAATTTAAAACGCAGCTGTGCTAGAGAGTAGGGACAAACTGAAAACAAATTTTCTTTTTTTTCGGTTATATAACAGAGAAATTACGCTTTATTGGATTTAATGCATTAAAAGACAGTATAAATCTCAGAAGAACCACTTCCAAATTGCAAGAAAACACTACTCCAGCGGTCGTAATACGATAAGGAATTTCATATTTCTGGCTAAACGCAGTGTTATCGTAAAATTACACAGAATATGTATTTTAAAAAAATCAAATTATCTTTTTTTGTATTATAATATTTGTCCTAACTTTAAGATAGTTTCCTAAATGGAAAAATTGTTCATAAATGTTACGTTTGGTTTAAAATCGTACAATTTTATTACCATATGTTTCATTTTTCATATTCGAAAATTGAGAATAATCTCTCATAAATTACTGCAGTAAAAATAAAATGCTAGAATTATTTAATCACGTGACTAATAGATTAAAATTACATTTGAAATACTTCATACCTATAATACCCATAGTGTTTATGTATTCATAAAAAATTCAAAATATTCAAGTATGCCATAAAACAATTTTATCAGAAATTTAAATTTAATTTTCAACAATATTTTTAAAATAAATGTATGAGTGATCTTTGAAAAACTGTACAAAAGGAATACGTGATTGGAATTAGTTTTATTTGGTCATACTCAATTGCGATATAGATCACTGTCAAAGAAAACTAAAGGTAAAGGAAAACATAAATAATAAATAAGCAGCGTATGCTTTAGTCAATAAGATACATACACAAAATAAAATGACATAAATGGAATCGGGTCAAATGAAAACGAGGACAAACAGATAAGAAATAAAAATAAAAAACAAAAATCAAACCTCAAAAGAAAAACCCAAGGAATCAACAAGGCAGACGACCCGAGTTTGAGGTCTGCTGTTGCAAAAGGACAAACAGAAAAATGTTTGATTCACAAAATAAAAATAAAATACGACAGACCAATGAAGCGGAACAAAAAACCAGTATTACATCAGACACGAACAGGAAACAACGGACGACACAACGGTGAGACGAAACAAAAACACAGCAGACATCAGACGCGAACTGAAAAACAACAAGGGACTCAACGATGAGACGAAACAAAACACAGTAGTTTTCCAGGCGGACATTATAACGACGTTTAGGGAACTGGAATATGTTCCAGTAATCAGGTAGAGGCACACAGGGTTCAGGAACACGAATGTGACTGACTTGATTTTGTTCGACGCGATTACGTTAATGGAATTTTATGTTGTGTGTGTATTCTATTGACTACTCTGCTTATTTATGTTTTTCCTTTATCTTTAGTTCTCTTTGACAGTCGTCTATATCGCAATAGAGTATGACTAGAGACACTGGAAAATCGCGGGAATAGTAACTATTTGATAGGCTCCAACATACTATATACAACACTGACTGTTTCGTATCGTCATATGCTATGGTTTATTTAAGCATTGTTTCTCTCTTCAACAAACCCAGTTAGAACTTCACAGCTTGGACACACAGCGTGAGTGATTTACCAAAACTGTTCACACGTGTCACGGTTAATATACTACAGTTTATTGGTGACTATCCTTAACATTTTAGCGATTTTCCAGTGTCTCTAAATATGACCAATAAACTAAATCCAAACGATGGATGCCATTTTCTCGGAGGAACCCATCAAAACGTTTCCCAGCTTATTATTTTTGTATTAACACCAATACTTGTAAATTATGAGAAAAAACTATGTTTTCCGTGTGAATCGTAGTAATTAAGATAAATGTAATATTTTCCACTATTTGCAAGGCGCATAAATTTTACAACCGTATAGTTTCCTAATTATAACTATTTATTCTTACACCCACATTTCAGCACCTTTACAAATATTGTCTTCGTTAAATAGTACTAATATTATTTGCTGCTGTATGACGTGTATAGAAGATTTTTTCAAGTACAGACTATTCATCATAATCTGTACATAGGCCACATAGATTAGCTGAATGAAGGCCTTCTTTTAAAACCATTACGAGTTTTAACGGATAACCGACGTAAAATCTTTAGCTTCATTTTAACACCGAAAAGTTTAAAAAAGAATACTTGCTTCTTTTCCCGTAATCACAAGAAAAGTTTGACATAATATATTCTTGATTGAAAATGTCAAACCGGACCAAACTTTTTTTAATGCAATTGAGTACTTATCTCAAAATAAAATTGATACTAATAATTAAATAAATTACGTTAAGAAACTAAATGAAAAAAGCCTGAGATAACAAGGTCTTTACGTGAGTAGGTTTAATATACCGTTTCGTGTTAACAATTAACAAAAAATTGTATGTTAATTTTTCATAAAAAACGTTAATCTTAAAAGTCTAATAATTTAACACTACTTCGCTTAAACGTCAGGAACATAGAAATGATTGCTGGTGAAATCACAGTTAAACATTCCCATTGCAACAATATAATTTTGTTTTAATATGATACACCACAAAGTAACTTTGTCGTTAATGTATTTAGTTCAGGGTAAAGAAATATTGTCTTACTGCAAAGAAAATGTAGGAATCTTATGCTTCGTGTCATAATTTTGTCTTAAAGAAGTTTTCTTTGAAAACAATGTAACTTCTTTCTTGCTAGAATTACAATCGTTTCAATATAAAACTTGTGTTAAAAATAGCCCAACTGTCTTAGCCACAAATTTTTACAATACATTATTCTAACAATAATTCACATTTTGTTTCATTACCGTAACTTTTAAGAAAAAAAAGTATTACTTCCGTCAAACTAACTTTGCAGTTGCTCAATTTTTTAAACCAACGTTTTGCAGTGGCAACGAAAATTCTTTTACTGAGTGAAGAAAATGCAACAGAACACTAAAAAGTGACCAGAAAAAAGTACCCAACAGGTTGTCGATCAACCATCGACAGTTTCAACACCACGACACGACCTACATATCGGTGAGAGATGCGGTCCTGAGTTTATTTTCGCGCCTGTGGTTTATGCAGCACTTCTACCACGCAGGTAAAAATTACAGTGACATACGTTCGACCATCCCTCCGGAGATAGCAGAACAATTGTCATTGCTCCGGACTGACATTTTCAGCGCTATTTGTGTGCTTGTTACTTCTGTCCGATACACATCCGGATATCCGCTGCAGAGTTGAAATACTGTCCACCTGCCAACTCCAATAAAATATCGCATCGAATCGCTCGCGCATTACGTTTCTAGCACACAGCATATTTTCTGCGTTGTTCGTCGGGAACATTCGCTGAATCTGAAGAAGCTGCCGTTGGCGTGGTCGTGTTCCAAGTTTGACGGTGATAAGCAAAGACTAGAGATAACGGTTGGAGACACTCGTAAATCGCGGGAAAAATTGATTGTTTGCCAGGCTCCAACATACTAAGTATAACACTGAAGGTTTTACACTTATATTGGCTATCGTTAGAGACACTGGAAAATCACGAAAATGTTTAAGATAGTCTCCAATAAACTGTATTATATTAACCGTGACACGTGTGAACAGTTTTGGGACAAATCACACACGATGTGTGTTCAAGCTGTGCGGTTCTAACTGGGCCTGTTGCAGAGAGAAACAATGCTTCAAAAAAACCATAGCCAATGTCGATACAAAACATTCAGTGTTATATACATCACGTTGGAGCCTAGCAAACAGTCAACTATTCCCGCGATTTTCCAGTGTCTCTAGCTATTGTTTATGTGAAGTACCGTGTCCCTCTTCAACAGACACAATTAGAACTGAACAGTTGTAACACAGGACGTATGTGGTTTGCCAGAAAACTGTTCGCACGTGTCACGATTGTTATACTACAGTTGATTGGAGACTATGTTAAACATTTTCGCGATTTCCCAGTGTCTCTAATAATGGTTTATCGTGGGAAAACTTGACTGTTTGCTGGCTTTCAACGCACGTTCAGCTTATCAAAATATTACTGGCTTTCGCTCTTACGTGGAACTGTTACCCTAGTTTATACAGCCAATAAGAATCCCGCTATTGTAATATTTTATGCCTGTTGTTGGTCAGACGTATATCACCCATTCAGGTAGGCTCTAAGAAACTACAGTGTTTTCAAGGATATGCTGACACAGAATATTTTCGCGATGTACCATCATATCTAGCAGTGACTATACCCAACACTGAGTTGTCCTTGGGACCAATAGCTATGCAGTAGGTACACTCTGTTTCCTGTACCATACAAGAGACAAGGAACGTATACTTAAGACACCCGCCTACCTCACGCTTCATTCGTAAACCGGTTTTTTCTACGAAAATATTCCACGTTTGCCCATTATGCGAACGTACGAAAAGAAAACCAACGTCAGATAAGGTCGGAACCTCATTGTTAAGACGCCACGCTCATTAAAAGCACTGTTTCTGAGCCATTTAACATGGTTGAAAACGGCCTTTTCAGACTTCCGTATTTCCAAATTCACTAACCGGATGTATGTGAAACTCAGATTGCGACCTGCACTGAACTTAGTTGTAGACTTTCCACCAATAAAATTATATTGTCGCCGCTTAGTGTCCCATAGCAAAAACTGTTCGGCGGGAACCTTGCACGCTAGTTCAGCGCTTGTCTCGTTGAGGCGACGCGGCATTTGATGAGCGCTTCAAGGTCGACCTTACAGCTCCGTCGCTTTTGAGCCTCTCACGCGCGGGTAGGCGGCGCCCTTAAGTAATATACCTCGGCTTAAGTAACACATGTTTATTCGATATGACAGGTAGGCACAATCAGTCTACGTGTTCGAAATGTATAGTCAGAGCTTATATCGCATGCCTTGGAACATTACCACCACTCATGGCCAGATACAAGAACCTCAATGTTGAGTGCTGACCTAAAATATGTTCACTCACTGATTCCGAATAAATTAGTTTCAATAAATGCAATCACTGAAAAACAGCTGATGGACAACTTAATAATTAGTTATTTTGTGTTTAGCGTGCGATATCACATCAAATATATGCGATAAATATGCCAGAACGTTTTAAACGAGAGGCAATAGTAAGAAATATAGTGGAGTTAAAACTAACATTTATAGTATTACTAGCTGTCCCTTTGCGGCTTCGCCCGCATTTACTATAGAAAAGAGTAACTAACTTTTAGTTACGTGTTAATTGATGGTGATACTATATTCTATATTATACTATATTCACTGTTTATCTTTAAAACATCAAATACAAACATATTTGTCCAGTCCACTGCGCTAAGCGTACTTCAATTGCAGAACTTCTTTTTTTAATTCATCTTTATTTCTCTATAAAACAGCTGCCCGGCTGCGGCTTCCACCGCAAAACAGCTGCCCGGCATTTAACAGCTAGCGAACTCAATAACAGTGTAAAGAGCGCGTGCAATACGCTTGTATGAAGGGCATAGTAATTCCCATCGCAAAGTCTTGCACGGGATACGAACCCGTAACCCCACCCCTCCCACACCTCAAACTTTATACAATACCTGAGTGAATGCTTAAGGCCTCGATCACAGGAACATACCTACATTGTTTAAACAACAATAGCAATAAAGCTCAAATTGACTCTATTGTTTTTGGGTTTTTTTTTTCGGCAATTATTCGAATTTTTCTCGCCGTAAATACCATCTTTGAACTTCAACGAACACTTAAAAAAAAAATAATAATTGGCCAAATTGGTCCAGGCGTTGTTGAGTTATGCGCTTACCAACACATTTTGCGATTCATTTTTATATTACAGATTAGAGCTTGTGGGTAAACGTGAAAAAACGTAGGTGCGAATAAGCCTCTAAAACACGGTATCGGTTGCGCCATATGTAAATGGACCATTTTTGGCATAGTTAAATAATGTTCAGATGAATAAAACATTACCATTATCAGTATACATGAATTCTCATTAAGCCGTCTTCTATTTCCATGACTTTTGCGAAGGTAATTTTTTTATATTCTGTCTAGTTAGTAAGTAAATAATCACTAAACTAGAGATATTTGCCATTCAGATAAGGAATGGCTTCACAACCAAAACTATTTTCAACTAAACTATGATGTAGTTGAGATACATTTTGTCTTTTCAGCCTTACACCAGCCAAACTATTGATTTTAACGGTTTTCTTTATTGATTAAAAATGGCTTTAAAGTGTTAATAAGTAGTCATACGCAAAAAAAATCTTTAGGTTGCTTTAGTAACCTAACATAACGAATTATTTTTACGAAGGACTATTTCGAGTCAGTGTAGAAACATTTTTCGTCACTGAACTATACCTATATACTACATGATGAGTAGCTATCTTCACATTTATCAAGAAATCTAAAGACGTTAAATTGGGGTAGCAAGGTGTGGCCGGGCAATGTGACCTGCATGTCCTAGCCACACTGAAAAATATACTTATTAGTCACAGCAAAATATTTTGTTAAAATGGACGTTACCAAATTTTTTTTGTAGTGGTTACAACATTTTTTTTGTACTCACTGCAAAATTTTATTGGGGACAGCAACATTTTTTGTGGTCACTACGAAAAATTTCGGTAAGGTCCATTTTAACAAAATATTTTGCTGTGACTAATAAGTATTTTTTTCAGTGCAATGTTGTACAAAAACAGTGTTCACATAGTCTTGTACACAGAGGCCTTAGTGAGCTGGTACTCCATTACACAGGAACCACATAACCCGATCGAATTCACCAAGTTGCGTACAGCCACTAAGCGATGGCAACGCAATTTTCGGGTAATATGAGGCATTTCCGGACATGAGTGACTCAATAAAAAATGTTACATTTTTACCTCATCTACCATTCCCATCAATCAAGAAAACGTATTCAATGCCTCAATTTCACCTTCTATAAGCGATTAAAGATGAACAATTTTATAAAAAAAAAAAAAAAAAACCTTTCTTCCACTTGCAACGAACACCTTCCTCATAAAAAAATTGTAGTTACCTTTTACTAGTACGAGCTGTTTCTCAGTAACTATGGATTATAAAAGCTGTGCATTTTTACTTACCTTCTTTTAAACATGTTACACAAAATGCAGGCTGAATTTCTCTTTCAGTTTGCAATTGACCTTAAATCATTCCTATTTACGTGAAAGTTTTGGTTATAAAGCATAACAATTACGTTTTATGTTCAAACTGTTACAAGGGTGGTTATCTATGAAACAAAGGGAAAAAGTTGGAAGACAATTTACAGAAGTTTTTAAGCATTCTGTAAGTCCAACTTTACTTCGTCAAAACGGTACTAAAGTAGCTACCGCACTGTACCCTTTACGGAGAACGACATGTGCCTGACGAGACTAGAATATTTTTTCTAAATAAATTTTAATATGAAGTCAATTTATCCCCATAAACTACAAACATTTATGCAAGTTGCCAACAAAAAAAACACCTCTAACGTATTATTTGCTTGCTACACATAAAGTACTCAAATAAAATATAAACGTCCATTATTATAAGCGATTTCTTACTAACTCCGTGTTGTAAAACAATTAAAATTTTTAATCCTCTGCAACTACAAGGAATAAAATGCTGCAAGCATTTTGTTTTATAGTCGCAGCACGACTTTAAGGAATTTATTTTTACAACGCTGATCGTTACTTTAAAAATGTTAATCATGCCAGAGGTTATATATTTAAATAAAATTTTACACTATAGTGTTTATTTAAAAATATAAAGTGTTCCACTTTAGTAGTAAAATGTATATACGTCTATAATTAAATACCATTGTATTATCTTGTAACAAATTCAAAGAGTTTTTCTATGAATAATTTACATTTTGCTTACATTAAATTCGTAGTTCATTTCTGAAGCTGTAGTTCATTTCTGAAGTCGTTGTTTCCTTGCCAATTTTACGCATATTATGCTGTTAGGTTTATGTTCACAGTCTTCTGTGATTTTGCTAGGTTTAACGCAAACAACTAACTAAAAGCAGTTTGGGATAAAGTTTGCACTCGATAAAGTCCTGCTGAAGTTCTATTTTCAGCCAATTCGTATCTTTCCGCGCGTAACGGCTTACGACGGGAAATGTATAACCTCTCTGAACACGTCACTTTATGTTTGCGCGTGTGACATAAATATTGCACTAAGTAGTAAACTATTCAATTTGGTAAAAACAAGTTTAATAATAAAAAAAACAGAATTGTGTCAATTTCGGTTGCTTTTGTTTCATCATTGTTGTATTTAAATAGGGAAATACACGGAACTATTTTGCGCACTTGCGCTGCCAACAAAACAAGCAGAAATGTAGCTAGAGTTAATATTTACTTATACGCAGTAACGTCTAGTGATATTTTCTAAGGTTAAATTTTTGTTGTCACTTTATCCAGAACGATACATAATTTATTTTTACGTTCTTTATTTGCTGGAAATTGCTGATAACGTAAATATTTTTTTAAGTAAATCAGTCATGAGTACGTCAAATGAATATCTTATTTGTGTTAATTAATCCAGAAATATCAGCAACGAGAATATATGTTTCGTAACTCTGTTCGTAACGTAGCGACATTGTTTAAAACAAATAATGAAGTTGGCGTAAAGCACTCTATATACTCAGAGCATGGACTGCGTCGTGTAAACGAGGCTCAGTTTTCTACCACGGTGTAACAAGGTAAGATATTAAAATGGTTCCCAATTTCCTGGAGGGATTTGGCTCGTACGTGGCACTAAGGTTAATTCTACAACGGGTTAGAAAGATCAATGTTACAAGTTTGGCACAGGGAAAATTTCTGCTACTTGAGCGCTGGTATCGCTAGTGCACCAAATTGACCAATGACAGAGCTTTCCTGAATTTTAACTTACATTAAGTTGCTTATTTAAAACGTCAACTCGGGGTTTTTCACTTTAAAATTAAATTAAATTACTAATAAAATTTCAAAGTTAATTTATACTTAATTTTACTACGGTTTCGTATTTATCTGGTCTCTTAGTGATTGAAGCGAAATTAGTAGCAGAAATTTTCCCTGTGCCAAGATCTCCCATAAGAAAACGTATTTTCTTTCTAACCTGTAGTAGAATTAACCTTAGTGGCACCGGAACAACTGAGCACTGAGGGCAGCCAACCTGCTCCCGTTAAACACACCACGGAACCTGAGGCTGTGTTAAGACACTGAAGATCGACTTGCCGTCATGCAGTCGGCAACAATGCAGTTTCACAGCGTCATACAGCTAAGAAGAAATGTTGCGTGGCTACTTAATATACACAACCACTACGAATATTTATACGGTTCAGAGGTTAAATTTTATAATAATAAAATTTCACGATCTACCAAAACATGCTTTTGTGCCTAGTATATTATTTTCCAGCGGACTATCGTTTCTTAAAGATATTATAATTTGATAAATCATTATTCGCCTGTTAGAACTTACACAGTCAATTTAGGTACGTACGTCGATCATTTTACAACAGAAAGTTATTATTTTAATTTCTCTTACATTATAAATACAAGTATTGAATATAATAATGTGTTGAGCTATCTGTTTTAAAACAACGCTAGGTACATTTTACACGTTGGTTTAAAACAACTCAACGCTTTTACAACCGAATGCTTTGCAAAATTTCAAGACTTAAGGACAGTCATACGACGCACAATTATATGTAGACGTTTGGCTAAATATACAGCGTTCATCTGCAAAAAAAAAATGAATTTGACTTTTTTTTCACAGAAAAATTGGAGAATACTTTAGGTGCAAAAATCTGTAAAACTATTTAAGCTTATTGCTGCACAATTACACATTAGTTACAATTTATGAATTATTTGTGACAGTACGTACGGATTCATCGAAATGGAAATTAAATTGCTTTAAAAATATTTTTAAAAATTTTTACAAGGATAAAAAAAAGTATATGAGTAGTAGTACATTTTAATTTGTTCAGCCTCCTATCGGAGGTGCGGGAGGTGCCCCATGCCAAATAGGGATGCAATGGCTTCCGTGTGCCATGTTTTATGACCTTGACCTTTGACCTTCAAATATTTCAATAGTTTTGAATTTAAAAAATATAAATTTGCTTGTTTATTATTTTTTTTTTGCTCATTTCAATTTTGGGTTTCTGATACAACGTAGCACTGCAATGACATATGAACTCCGTATTACCAAAAATCTAACTATTTTAATGAAAAATGTAGGCAAGTATATGTAAGCAAACCAATACAGTAAGATATTATTGCGTTAAATCGCTGCGGGGTTTTATAATGGTGGTCGTGGAAGACTTTTTTAAGACCCGAAGTAGTAAAATTGCGACGATCCCCAGGCATTGTTTGTTTGGTGCTACCAGTAAAATTTCCCCATGCGAAATGTCTACTATTTACACTGATTTTTACCTCGGAAACTTAAATGTCGTTCGCGACAAACTTAACATCACTTTATTTAAGTGGGCGATTCTAACGTAATGTCTATGGGATGAGACCCCACATTTTAACGAAAATTATTTAAACCAACTTGTTTCAGGGCATTTTGTTTCGTGCCACTGTTCTCTGCTGAAAATAGTTTTGCACAAACCTGTTTAAATACTTTAACTGCACATCTGCATCTCGGTTCCATGTTTACTGGCATTGTGTGTTTGAGCAGGTGTGCCAATAAGAATATAGTTGCTACGACACGGTAGGTATGTGATTCGCGGGTGGAACCCTTTGTCGTGTTAAAGTTGAAAAACACAATTTATGATCATAAAACAATTCTGCAAGTTGTAAGCGTACGGCACTGAAATAAGGAATGTGCGAAGTTAATTTGAGAAGTTTAGGGGTGTCCACGTACGTGGCATCGATGTCGAAGAAGCATTTTTCCAATGTAACATGCTGAAAGCCATTTAAAATATATTTGAAATCATTACCCAATTTGTTGTACAATTTCATCTAAACTAAGTTCGTTTTATGAAAGAATTTTCTTCTACTGTCAAAAAGACTATTACCGACTTCGTGTTAATTATATCAAATTAAGAGCATGGTCGTGTCTCATTATCTTAAAACATGTCTTCACTCATTTCAATGAGTTCATGTACGAAAAAAATAAATAAAAACGTTTGCTATGTTTCATATACATGAAATGAAGTAATTATCGTTAACGTGCTATGAAAATTTAATCACAACCTGCCACATTGTATCATTCCCATACAAAGTTAAAATTCTTACGTAGTCAAATACTTTAACGAAATACGTACCATATATTCACGGGCAATTTTTTGGCCATATCGACGTCCTCAGTACTCCAAATGGGGCAGTGCTATAGCATTCGTCTCCCACCAAAGCGGAGGGCTCGCGGTGGCCGAGTGGTCAGACCTCTCGCCTCCCACCAAGGCGATCCGCGTTCGATTCCCGGCGGGGTCGTTCCCCGGATTTTCGTATGTGGGAATCGTGCCGGACGATACCGCTGGTCGGCGGGTTTTCTCGGGGATCTTAAGTTTCCCCCGCCTCTTCGTTTCAACGCTGCTCAATACTCACATCATGCAACCCCGAACAGCGCTAAATACCTAGATGTAAAGTACTAACCAATATATCTTCACTCTCTTAACTCAGCACTCCTATGCCGTATACACGTACAGTACAGGTCCAATTATTTCGAACAGTTTGTGTACGCAATAAAATGTCTAAGTGTTCAGTCACTTGTGCCCTTGTCGCACGCAGACATTCAGGGTATGTCACCGGGTGTTATATTATGTCCTGGAGTTGGAAGGGATGTGAGGAGGTTATGTAGAGTAACTAAGAGTTATGGTGTGAGTACCGGAAGCCCGGGAGATATCTCGCGACGTCACAAAGGTCACGTGGAAATTCCCTCTCGCCCCTTTCACACTTGAAACTTCCCTCCAAACGCGATGCGAGTGGAGATAAATTACAACGTTCATTACTCTCGACCGTTGTTAGGTTCGTTTTATATTTTATTCTTTCGTTTCAGTAATAATTGCTCTCTTCAATAACTTACTTTTCAAACAAAAATGTAACTGCCGGGAAAATTGCAGTTACATTTTTACGACCTCCAAGGACATTCTAACCAACTTGTTGCATTGCTACTATTTTATAATAATATCTGTCTTTTTTCTCAGTTTTTTTCGTCATAATGGAGTTTCTATCCACCACAGCGTTAATTTTTCACAGTATTAGTTATATCACTTATTATAATACTCTCACAAAAGTTCTTTCTTTCGGAGTTCAACTTCTATTTTGACCTTAAATTAAAAAGTAGTAAGAATGGCGAGCTTTCAAAAGACGTACATCACTGGTTGGTTTTTGGTAGTTCCATATAAAATATTCACAATTCCACAAATCTCTACGCAAAACTTCGACGAAGGCGTGAAACATTTATGATTTTAAACCCTTTCGTAAGCTTCTTATACAAACAGCTATTGCCTGAACATTTATTTCGGTTTGAAATTTTTCTCGGCCTTGCAACATCAGCAGATAAATCCTGGTCGAATCTGTACTACCAAATGAGAATAAAAGATTTTGAGTGCAAACTGTTTGTTCTACATTGTGTGTAAGTAGATACTCTCCTGACCTGGTGAAATATTTAAAGTTAAATTATATTTTTGTTACATTAAACAAATATTTAGCAGCATAGTAATACTTCAAAATCTTGATGTCACGAACTTTGAAATGCAACTTAATGAAACGACTATGCAGTGAATATACAGGTATAACACAGATTCGTATAAAATAATTATTCACGTAAAACTTGAAGTCGATAAATAATCGAAAAAAATTTACGCTAGAAATGTTTGAACAATAGCACGTTGATGCTGATTTCATTTAAGTCATTTAAAACTATTTGGTGGAATTTTTTTTTCTATAAAATATCAGTGGTTCTTAATACTCCGTGATTTCGCAATCTGTATACATCTAGAAGGCTTCATTAAGGCCATGATCTCCCGTTTATTTCAAACAATTGCAAATAACTAAAATATTTTTTAACCAAATGCTTTGAAAAAAATTTGAAACAGTGTACAGTCATACGATACACAATTTTACCAGATCGTTTTTAAAAATAATATACCGTTTGCGAGAAAAAACATTATTTTGCTTCATTTTGGCTTATTTTCACAACAAAATGTGTACTTTTTCGGGGGCAAAAATCTAAAAATCAATTTGGTGTATTGCAACAGAAAAATTCATATAAAAACTTTGATATATAAGTGTTAAAACTGCCAAAGGAATTGTTGATACATGTATTAATTTGCGTTACAAAAATTTTCGAAACCACTGCTAAACTAGGAAGCGAGACCTTAAATTGGAACTTTTCACGAGCGACACGGAAATTTCGTGGTTTTTACGACCAGCTGGCTTAACTCCACAATCGTTAATGCTCTCAGATCTCAACTGAATTTTCCTAAGCCACTTTCTCCACTGAGTAGTCAGTTGTACATATAGCACAGTAAAGCAGAGTTGGTGAAGGTTTTAAAGCAGGTGTCGCGTTGAATCGGAGTCCTAACACGGCTTGCATCGCAAACAGCGACTCAAAAACTAAAGCAATCCATAGCGTGCGAACTAAATTTCTACGATTAAAATACTCTGTCTCTAAATTAAACCGACAAGTTATTGATTCATTATTATCCTCTGTCACGGCGAAAACATTTAAAATATGACAATACATATATATTTTAGTTTAACATACGTGGATATGTGGAATATTAAAATAAGTTTTCATTTATAAAAAAGTAAAATACGATTGCATATGTATATTAATTAGTAATGTAGTCGGGTTAAGGTGTATTATTATATGCCTGTAATGAATTCGGAATAACTAATTGGTAGGAAAGAGTATTTCATGTCTCGTGATATGGGATGGTGGAAATTTTTGCTCACTCATGCAGCAGCCATTGAAATTATTGGATTTTCTTGTTCCTACAGATAAAACAAAATTACATAGTGGTTCGTGATAAGATGAGCACAAACGAAAACGCCTTATCTTTTGAGTACAGAATAATCCATACAATTTGATTATTACTTAAGGTGCTTTCTTTATTTTATAAAGCAGCACAAAACTATTAAGTAATTGAAGGCGTTGATGGAAGAAGGGGCACATCACATTTGTAAACTGCTTATAAAGATGCAATAGAAGTTATTTAAAAAGGAAAAATTCCAACGAAGTGTTCTATTTTCTTAACATATGTATGGAAATAATCAAGAATCATAAGTTAAATAAATTTCAATTGGAGTTTTTCTCAGAAGTTTACATGTATGACATGCCCCCTTATTCTACCGAAGCCTTCATATTGAAAGATATAAAGTAACTAGGGCTTCAAAAGTGCTTACTCAGGGTGTCCACCGACAGGGAAAACCTGGAAAACAGGGAAAAATCAGGGAAATATCAGGGAATTTTCATTTGGGTCAGGGAAAAATTATACAAAACAGCCCAGAATAAACATTTTTGTAGTACTGAATAATTAAATTATTATAATTTAGTTATCGCAGTAAATCAATTTTTAAGCGCTTCTGATTACATTCACTGCTGAGAAATCAGATATAATTTTTTTGATATAAAATTGTTTTTTTTTTATTCAACATATTGAATCGCTTCGTATGTAGTCTGTGATTCAAATGCATGTATCCAATTATTTTAATGTTGTTCCAGTAAATCTATTTATTTCAAATGTGCTGCGTTGATGTAAAATTATGGAATAAAAGATACCAATTCGGCCAAGAAGTTACGGCAGCTTGTAAAATTTTGGGTCTTGAGCAATAATGGGGGTGAAAGAAGTTGGGAATAACTAGGATTAAGATTGGGATTAACAAGGTTTAAGATAAGAAATATCCTTGATAAATCTCACCAAAGTCCCAGCACTATTTTCACAAGCAAAATACAGGAGTGACCGGTTACTGTGAAGCAATCACACTAGCCATTTGGCCGATGCAGGCCTTAAAATGTACCAGTTTTGCCAATAATAGGTCAGGGAAAATTAACAGATATTAACTGGAAAACAGGGAAAAGTCAGGGAATTCCAAAACTGAATATCATTGGACACTCTGTTACTTTATTACGAACCACTTATGATTCAAATTAGTATAAACAAGCCAACTCTTGTAAATTGAAAAGTTTTAGTGGACATGCACTACTGCGAACGAATTTTACCAAGTTAAAGGTAAACGAACAACTAAACCGAATGGAAAAATATAAAGCCATTATTACCTGTTGTCAACAAACATAATACGTAGGTACGGATCCGGAAAAGGATATAGTAGTTTCCAGAAAGACTAAACTAAAGTGATGTGAAGATATTTTGGAAAGCACTTAACATTTAGGCCATTGGCGCTGATGAAGGGCGGCATGATGTATGGAGTGGCGCAAGAATGAAGGGCAGGGGGGAATGGGAGATTCTTAATTGGTTCATTGACGTTCAAGAAATTGCGTATGTTACGAATATGAAATGTTACGGCACGGAAGTTACGTTCATATCTGGAAAATGTTTAGCAAAGAAAGGAATTAAATTTTATTGAATTGTGGACGTACGCCATTGCTCATGTTTAGCTGATCAAACCTGTGTTGAATGACAAAGTACGAAAACGAAAAAGGAAAAAAAAAACAAATTTAAAACGCATACAAAAATATTAAAAAGCAATCCCAGAGGAATTCTGTTAACTTTTATTTAAAAAAATACAAATTAACAGAATTACTCTGGGATTGCTTTTTCATATTTTTGTGTGCGTTTTAAAATAGTTTTTTTTCTTGTTCGTTTTCGTACTTAGTCATTCAACACAGGTTTGATCAGCTAAACATGAGCAATGGCGTATGTCCACAATCCTATAAAATTTAATTGTAAACTCCCATTGCAACAAACATTTAAAAATCTCAAATAAAGGAATATCTGAATGGAATTATTTAAATAACATTCAAAGAGCTATGCCTATAATTTCTTTAAGGAGTGTTTCTACTTGTTCGAGATAAAAACTACTGTGAAGGGGGAAGTGAAATTTGTACTCTCGTAGATCTCACAAAAAACACTTAACAGGTTTTCTACAAAAACTGTTTTTTGAAACTATGAACAAAAAATTTAGTAATCCAAAGAATATTCTAAGGTTATTACATATCAACAAGGCGTGCACCAAAACATTATTTGTTATCAGAGTTTTGAAAAACCTCTTAGAATTATGGCTACAGAATGTTTTGTAGGATATGCATTGGCAACTGTTTAAATGTTAACATAAAATAATTAATTAACTGATTAGTAATACACATACAATGTTCCCGCGCGCGTGTAGACTATATATATATATTACAAGTGTCCAGAAACATGTCGCGCGAATTCTGGGTTAAATTGGAGACGAAATTTATTGTACAGTGTGCAACATGGCACTGCAGTTAGTCATATATATATATATATATATATATATATATATATATATATATATATATATATATATATATACATACATATAACGTTACTTATTACTACTATTTTGACCTGCATATTTTGGGTGCAGGTTAAAATCCTGTGCAGTCTCAAAGACGATTCTTCGTTTACTGGACGTAACATACATAAAACAATACCTGAGTGTGGAGCGCAAAAGTGGACTTTCTCCGTGTAATGTCGTCGTATTTTGCGCGTAAAATGTCGACGAACAACACTTTGCCACTTAGATCTTCGTCTCCAATTTAGTCCGGAATTCACGTGTTTTTGCATATTATGCGTTCGTTTCTGGATACCACATATATATATACACACACACACAACTACATACGCATATTATTATGAAAAAGTGAGCACTAAAAATGTAACCTTTGAAAAATATCTCTAGCTGTTACGGCATATAATTCATCATTACTTGTAGTTGCCTTACTGTTTGTATGGTTGGCAGCGAAATTACACGATATAGTTCCCTGTGTTTTTCTATTAAAATGCAACAATACAGAATCAAAATCAAACAGTAATCAACTAAATTGTATTTCATATAATAAAGAAATTTTTTTTATTAAACTCTATCGATTCATACTGACTACACAATTTTTATCTCACCCGCGCAAACCTCAAGTGACGTGGCCAGAGAGGTTAGACATGCCGCGTTGTTAGCCGTTACAGGCGGAAAGGTACGAATTGTCTGAAAAATTGAAACTCTAGCAGGGCTTTTTTGCGTGCTCACTTTATCCCGAACAGCCTATAGCAACATGTGTTAGTGAAAAGATGTCTCTTAATAGATCTGAGAGTTAAAACATCCAGTCACTTAGCATGACTCAGAGTAAGGTTAATTCTACTACAGGTTAGAAAGAAAATACGTTTTCTTATGGGAGAGCTTGGCACAGGGAAAATTTCTGCCACTAGTTTCGCTTCAATCCCTAAGAGACCAGATAAGTAAGAAACCGTAGTAATATTAAATTTAAATAAACTTGGAAATTATATTAGTAGTTTATTTTAATATTAAAGTGAAAAGAAACCGATTTCGCATTTTAAACTGTCAACTTAATGTAAGCTAAAACTCAGGAAAGCTCTGTTATTGGTTAGTTCGGTGCACTAGCGATACCAGCACTCAAGTGGCAGAAAATTTCCCTGTGACAAACTTATAACATTGATCTTTCTAACCCGTAGTAGAATTAACCTTACTCAGAGCTAACACATGTGTAGAGAATGCACTGAAGCAAGTTATTGCAAAATTATTTCCGCGAATGCCAGAGGTACCTAGGAATGACTTGATTTATTTGCTTGGACATAGTCCATTGCGAAATAAAAAACTGTCAAAAGAAAAAGAAAAATAAGACAAGAAAACATAATAAGCAGAGTATGCTTTAGTCATCCTGATGACTAAAGCATACTCTGCTTATTTATGTTACCTTGTCTTATTTTTATTTTTATTTTTCTTGTGACAGTTATTTATTTCGCAGTGGAGCATGTCCAAGCAAATAAATCCAGCCATGCACTCCCACTGCACAGTTCTTTCAAAGATCGTACCTAGGGATGTGTTGTGGTTGCAGGATGGGCTCGCGGCGGCGGCGCCAGTGATGGCGGCGCGGACACCCCTGCTGCTGGCGGCACTGGTGGCGCTGGCGTGCGCGGCGCCCAGGGGCGTCCAGCGCGTGCGGGTCGGCGTCGTCGTGCCACACTCCATGTTCCGGATGCGTCACTACCGCGGTGCAGTCGCCTCGACCTTGGCCGGCCTGCAGAAGGCGCGACCGCCCTACGCCTTCACGTCGCGCTACGACGTACACCCGGAGATCGTCATGGTGCGACCTAAGCCCAGCCCCACAGGTACGTCCTCAACTTCTGATTTACTGGACATGGCTCGTCAGCCGTGCTGTAGGTATACTACTAAGGAAAATAATATTTCCCTCCTCGTGCAAATATTGAAATTGTTTCCAATATGGTTGTCTACTATGAGATTGAGGGAGAGATTTTGGTCAGCGTCTAAGGCTCGGTTTCAGTCGCCATATTGAATTTAATTATTTTTCGCTTTTTTTTTAATTCTGTGAAGAAAAATGTTAAATCGGTGACTATACCGAAAATTCTATTTACCTTGAGCATGACAATAGAGCTAGTAATGTATAATTAGATCGCAATTTGTGAGGCAAATAATGAATATAAAAAAATTGCAACACAGATTGCGGCGTAATTATTAACAGCTAATTCGCATGGTCTTTACTGCAGCGAAATTTAAATAGAATTTGAGGTATAATCTCATATTTAATATTTTTCTTCTTAGAATTAAAAAAAAAAAAAAAACAATAATAAAATTCTATATGGCGACTGAAATCGAGCCTTAAGAGCGCCACCTACCCGACCATGAGAGGCTCAAAAGCGACGGAGCAGTAAGGTCGACCTTGAAGTGTGTATCAAATGCCGCGTCGCCTCAACGAGCTACGCTCTGAAATAGCGTGCAAGGTTCCCGCAGGAGCAGCACCGGAATGATTGGAGGTGAAAAACGAGAGACCCCGAGAAAACCCGCCGACCAACGGTATCGTCCAGCACGATTCTCAAATGCAAAATTCCGGGGATCGACCACGCCGGGAATCGAACCCGGATCGCCTTGGTGGGAGGCGAGAGGTCTGACATCTTGGCCACCGTGGTCCCCTTCTAAAAGAAGACATACTTCAAACTGTGTCCCTATGATCTAAAAAAAGCCGTCCGTTGATTAAAAACATGATTTCGGTTTCCTCTAAAGTGCTAAAAACGTCTTTCCCACATTGCTGTAGCTGAGAAAATATCAACTGTAATCGTAAAATAAAATCATACAAACCTGCATTGGACTTTACCACGTACTTACCACAAATAACATAATTTGGTCATAGCTTGAATTCCCATTGAAAAACACGTTCTACGGGAACACTGCACGCTAGTTTAGTACTCCGCGCTTACAGGTGATTAGGTGTTTGACGGAAATGTTATAATCGACTTCCCACTAACACTTAAGAGCCCTATATACACAGCTGGTGTACGAAAATCGCTGCAGCGTGTTACGATAAAGTTTTTCTAAGAAATACTACTAAACATGTGTTCGATACATATTTTCCTACGAAAGAACACATTTTATACTATGCTTCTCTATTTCTGTTTTCTAGATATCATGATCGCAAATATGGTTTCGGGGCATCACAAAATTCCCAAAAACGGCTTTTTGAGACTGCTGTCACGTAAATTATACAAGCCGGTATCGTAGAACAACAATAGAGAGCAACGCGCTGGACTTAACTATAAACTTTCCATAAATTAAATAATTAGGGTCACCGCTCAAAGTCCCAAAGGAAAAAGACAACGACAGAAACACTGCACGACGTCTTCGTGCACCGCGCATAAAGGCGACACCGTAGTTGACACACGAGACAATCTAGACCTTATCGCCTGCCTGTTCCGTACCTCAGACGCAGCATCTAGCGCCTGCTGTATACGACTCTTAAGGGTGCGACCTACCGCAATTTTCATCACCATTTTTTTTACCAGATATTTTTTTCTTATTTTAGACACAAAATATGATTAAATTTAGTTTTTATTAATTTTTTTTATCTCTCGTAGTTTTCGCGTAATGGCTTGTTAAAGTCATATTTTGAGTTTTTCCGTTTTATTGACTACACTAAAACCAACAGATATTCCAAACTAAAAAAATCACAGTGGATATAAATATTGCAGGCTACAATGTGATGCTCATAAAAATGAAGAATAAAAATTATTTGAATTAAAAAAAAAATGCTGGAACTGAAAATAAAAATTTAAAGAATGCAATATTTTTTTAAAATACAAACAATATTCATTCTTTATTTTTATGAGCATGACAATGTTGCCTGCAATGTCTTTATGCACTGTGGTTTTTTTGAGTTTGGTATATCAGTTGGTTTTAGTGTAGTCGTTAAAACGGAAACATGCAAAATATGACTTCAACAAGCCATTACGCAAAAAATAAGAGATATAAAAAATTTCATAAGAGCCAAATTTAGTCACATTTTGTGTCTTAAATAAGAAAAAAATATCTGGTACAAATAAAAAAAATAGTGATGAAAATTGCGGTAGACCGCGCCGTTCTAGTGTTTTAGGCGCATGTATGCAACCCGCGTTAACTCTGTACAAATCAAGGCTAATATTACCTTCGCTATAGCAATACAAGTATTACACATATCAGCTTTCTCTTTGCGGTATATCAAAGACTGTTGAAACGACTTAAGCCAATAGGTGAGCTCAAGACATCCGTGATTGGCCGATAATTCAAGAGGTGTGCGGGGTTCTTGCAAAATCAGATAATAGATGGCAACACAGCAAATTGCGACTGTCAAGGCATCTCACTAGAAACTTACAGATTATTTTTAATAGGGAACTTGATATGTTGTATTATTTCCCCGCCTTGCGCATCCAGAATGCTTCATCACCAGTCTGCAAGGGGCAGGTTTGCTTAAACGCATTGAAACTATTAGCTCGGAAGGTTCCCTTTCTGGATGTGTACGAACTTAATTCGGTTGACGTTTTAAACCAAAATAAATTATTTTTCACTGGATCTGAATCAATAAAATAAATTTGCAGTATGTTATCAATCCATAATTTGAATTTAAGGTGACATAAACACAAAGCTAACAGTAAAAACGTCATAAAAATAAATGAATTGTTCTATCTTTACTCCTATCAACTCAGTGCCAAGTGCCAGTCAAATCTTCGTTCTTGATTAAAAATTCTGCAATTGTGCACGCATTAATAACGAGCAAACTTCCCGAATTAGCTTTCAAGTGACCGGAACTATTAAGTTTAATATATTTTTTTCTAATTGGTGAAAATCTCAACGCATAAAACACCTGGCAGGCGCGGAAAACGAAAACAACTGTCCAATTTCGCCATACGCATGTTAGACATTAAAAACACGTTTAAAATGCTTACGGCGGCGTTTGTAAATATGGCAATTTAATGTTAAATAACTTAAAAATTAAAATGAGCACGGAACTGCAAGTATAGGGTTTTCGTACCTATGATTGTACGAACTTTTTTTCTTGTTTTGGCGCAAGAAGTCCAGCTTCCAAGTCTGTAAAAATTTTGAAACATCTTGCACAACTGTTTATACGGCGATAAGAGTGTTTACCTCTGTCGCGTATTATTTATACGCAAACACGCACAAACTCGTGGTAAGGGCTGGAAACGCCGAGCTTTAGCAAGATGACTAACGGAATGAGGACGAAAATCGGGCTTTTATGAACCTCTCCTGTGCATCAAGGATTCTTACTGTCAGGTTCCGGACTGACTTCCAGAACCTGATGGCTTCACCTCCAAGCAAATTACACGTCCGAACTAGGGCCTGCGGTGGTGGATAACCCTCGAGGATGAGTCTATTTCGCTGTAAGAGTGATTCTAGAAGCTCTAGAGAATGGTCTTCTTCGCAGACATTAACTCAGGTATATGGTATCTTGTATGAGCTTCAGGATATCAGCTTGATAGGAGATTGGATTACGAGTGGCACTGGTTCAAACTCCTGCTGAGGAGTTAGGTCTGGAGTGTTTCCAGGGATGGAAGATCCGACCTCCTCTTGGGTGGTTATGTAAGATCCTTAATTTGTAAACTGCTTCCACCCACCCGAATAAGTCGTAGTCACCCTTGACAATGCTGAAAGACTGAAGATTCTGGTGTTCTACGTTATTTGAAGGAGCAATTTTCTGAAACGCTTTGGTGATACGATCCACGACGAAGCGGTTTCGTAGAGGTTGGACATGCCTCGGCCTCATCAAGGTGGTGCCTGGTGGCTAACTTACTTTGAACTGTTTACAGTTTAGGGGGTAACCTCTTTCATTGACTGTGACTGAAGAGCGTTCCTCTTACTAGCGAGGGTGTTCAACGAATCTCACCGGCGATGAGCTTGTTCCCACTGGCGTGCCCTTGGGATCACGCACAGGAGGACAAGTCTGCATTAAAGAGTTCAGATACGGAGTACAAGTATTGCATAATGTATCTCAATCAACATACATTTTGCAAACTAAAATTTGTAGACATGGCAGACTTAATAGCCAACTAAACAATAAGTAAAATGTATTGTTTGTTTCATTTATAATTTAGTAAAAATAGATCACCATATTTTCTTGCAAAGGTTACATTATTTGCTAACATCGAAAAACACTTCTGTAGTATTTTTAGCACACCGGGCATTGAACCGATATTGTAATATTTTTATTATAGCGTGGTTACAGTGTCATTTTCAGTTAGTAAAAAATCAGGTAGTTTGTTAAATTTGTTATTGCTTTTAACACACACCCCAGCAGAAATACACAAAGAGTAATTAAAAGTTTTGCTAAATAAATTAACTTTTTTTTTGCGTGTTATACCTCATTTTTCTCCCGAGTCCATATATCACTGCTTAGCTGGCGAGTGGTTATGTTGAGCCTGCTCTTGTGAAAACACGTGGAATGATCATCATTCGTCGCTTATTCACCCCATAATTTCGTTATTGGTAAGTGAGAACGTGTTGATTAACAAGTGCGTACGTTTATTAAAGAAGGATAATAATCAAAAGAGAAAGAGATTTTGATTGGAAACAACATTCTGAACGATATTAGCATTCGCTCTGTTATCGCGTGTTTACGTAATCATCTAGTACAGTTATTGGTGTCATGGAAGTATTCTATCAATCAAGTGACGTAGGACAACACGAATGTGTAGCTGACGTGGTCAAAATGACGGATTATCAAATTTTATAACACCACAGGCGTGTGAGCATTCACACAATATAACGCACACGTCGCCAATAAAGATTATATATTCACGCATGACAGTATGTTCAAGTCCGCAGTAAAATGTTCCCCAAACGTGATTAATGACGCAGAGGATAATCATGTTAACTCTGAAGTGGAGTACACTTTCCAGCAAAAAAAATATATTTTCAAATAAACTATTTATTTTTAGCTTATGGTTTAAAATATGACTATTTTGTCAGAAAAGTAAACACTGTACGCCGTGCGTTCTCGTCACAGCTTGAATATTTCTAGATAGTAAATTTAACAGATGTATACGTTTTTTTTGTTTGTTTCTACGTACAGATAAAATACTTTGCAACAGCACAGACCCTCATCCGCTTACGATACACGATAACATTTTTAATGGGGTTTCACGATGAACATGTTAAACTGTAACAAGTAGATTTAAGACGTAAGCAGTATTCCCACGAATGATCGATAAGCCAAATAACGTGGTAGTTACCTACGTTTAGTCAGTAGGAAACAACTCTAAATTTGGTATTTTCTGGTCATTGTGTTACTTTCGTTACCGTTGATTATAACGTGAGGATAACATATAAATAATAAATATCTGAAAATCTAACAATTTACCACTACTTTAAACAATGCTAAGTACTTAGCCAGAAGACGGATAACGGTTTGTTTGCGCGGGAAAGTGGTTCCGTTCGAATTGGCAACCATAAAACATAAGACAGGGCACGATGCAAAAACTTTGTGTAACAATAACAAATAAAAATCTTTGCACGGTTAGAAACCTTTGTAAAAAAATGCAGATATTCCTTGAAACATTATATGTCTGTAAAGTTACAAATAGTTTACCTGCAAAGAATGTAGGAAAACTTTGTAGTTAAATAAAATCTTGGGTTTGTTGAAATATATGTAGTTATCTACAAATTTAGTCGTACGATGTGCATTTTCCTGAAACTAAACGAATATTCACATTAAATACGTGCTATAAAATAAAAAAATATATATCATGGTGTTCAAGTGTTGACAATAGAATTTATTCAAACTAAAAAAATTCGAACATGATGTACGTCAAGGTGACCTAGGGGCAAGATGCGTGGTATTCTAGCGAAAAAATGCAGGTTAGAATCCTGGTGCGGTACAATATTTTCAAATAACGTGTAAATATTGTCCTTTAACATTCGTTCGATAAATATTACTTTTCATAATCAGAAGTAAAGAAATATTTCAAATTTAATTTTTAAACATTGTAATTTTTAACGTGATTGTATACATTTAACTTAACAAACATATACTTTGTAATTTTTAACGGAACACCATTTCACAGAAAATTTCCACCATCAGCAGTTTATAGTTGACTCAAATAAATATTTGGCTGACCGGAAGATTTAGTTATCTAAAGAGTAGAATAAAGTTCAGAGGAAAATATACACATTTTCTTTAATTACAGGGTATGAGAGCTCTAAGTCTTAAATTTTTCCAAATAATTTTCACCAATGTTAAAAGAAATATCTAGCTTGGTCTTCAACATCAACTGCCCTTCATAAACAACTCAGTATTTATTAAATGCTGTTTACTTGTATATTAATTTCCTATTTGGGTCCAGCTCGTATAAATTTTTTTTTCTTACTTGACAACCTATTTTTTCTAGTGCATAACCGAAATTATTTGAAAAATTGCTTTTAATAAGCCTTTTTGGGTGTTTTCAACATAAAAGTAGTACATGAACATTAAAATAACAAAGATAGTCTAGCGTTAAAGCATTCTATATATTTTTCAGCAAAAAAAAAAATTTGATGGCTTAAATCCATACTTGCATTGCCATGTACAAACATTGTTCTAAACATTTTTTTGTTTAGTATTACAAGAAATTTCTTTGGTACCGTAAACCGGGGTGATTGGAAACACTAGGGTGAATGGAAACAAAATTAGAAATAAATTCCTAACTGACACTTTTTGCTTAAAAAATTATGATAGCTACAAAGCTACTGTTTGTAAACCGTTTTAACTTACATACCTTAAAACGTAATTTTTAAAACACAATTAATACCGAAAATTTAGCATTAAATTGTGTTTCTATTCGCCCCAGTGTTTCTAATCACCCCGTTTTACGGTAACGGAATTTCCTAAGACTGTCCCTGTAAAATGAGGGGAAAAAAGTGTGCATACAGGATGCATCTAGGAAATACTGTAACACGGTCGTTTAGCCAATATCAGAACACCAATCGTAGCACGACCTGCCTGCAGGAGGAAGGCGGCTAAAAGCCACTGCGGTCTGGCCCCATCAGAAGTGGGTGGCAAACCTCGAGGGAGGAAAGTGCCGCGCGACGGTTGAATACAGGAAATGTGGTCGCGGGGGTGGAGGGGGGCGTGGCGATGCGACTAAACGTTACAAAGTGACCTCCGAGCAGGAAATGAAAGTTTTAAACAGCGGAGCCGGCAGCAAGTCACGTGCGAGGAACATCGTCAAGGTGTCACATAGGTCTTAACTCGCCATACCCTTCTGGCCATCTTCCACGTTCTTTCCGCCCACGCGGGTGACTACCCTGCGCGAGGGCGTCATGACTAAACAGTAAAAAATACCTTCCTAAAGGGTAATATATGGAATTAAGGTCATGATCTTTAATTTATTTCAAACAATTGCAAATAACTCGAATAATTTTTAACCAAATGCTTTGAAAAATTTTGAGCCTATGTACAGTCATACAAAACACAATCTTGCTAGATCGTTTTTTAAAAGTTATGTACCGTTTGCTAGCAATATATATAGGCAACAAAATATGTGATATATCAGGGGCAAAAAACTAAAAATCCGTTTGGTGTATTGCAACAGAAAAATTCAGATACAAACGATGGTACATAAGTGTTAAAATTGACAGAATGAATTTTTGATATGTGTATTAATTTGCGTTTAAAAAAAATTCGACACCACTGCAAAACTAAAGAGCGAGGCCTAATCCATACACAGTTCTGGACATTAACAACTGAACGTAGTTATGTAACAAGGAAGCAAACTAAGTAATATATTTTGAGATATTCATACCAAGTAAGAGACCCTAAGTATGTCCTAGAAAAAGAACGCGTGTTAAATCATAATATTTGAATGATAAAACTAGCCAAGAAAAATACGGTTCATACAAAGTTTCGATACACACATTGGATATTGACCTTGAACATCTCAGTTCCAATGAATTGAGGGTAGGTTCCTTTTTGGACAACTACGTCCAATTAATCCAGCTTGCAAAGAGAGCAAATGTTGACTTTTCCTGTTATACAAATCTGTTGCACAATGTGGCAACACTGCACGGAGAAAATCCCCTCTTGCGTTCCACGTCCAAGTATTATTGTCATGTGTGTAACGTCAGATAAAGACATAGTCAAGTGCGGACTGCTCCGGATTTGAACCTGCATCATAGTATGCAGGTCAGAACAGTTCTAGTAAAATATGTCGGATACCTGTGAAGCGCGACAGGGGACTAACCACAGTGCTACGTTGCAACATTGTGCGTGTAGAATGTCTTCGTACAACAATCTACTACTAACATTTGTCTGAAATTTAGAGGATTCGCGCGGTACGCTCATTGTGAGTTTGCTTCTGGACATATTGCATAACTGACATTTTCCTTAAAAACTAATGGGAACACTGCAGTTGATTTATATGAAACAATTTTACCACGCCTCCATTTTTAACACTACTATACATCGGTATGTTATGTTTAGGTACAAATAATTATTCACAGTGCAGTTCATTCCGATGTTTTTACATCAAATGTAAAAAAAAGCATTAGGCCATACACATTTCTATCTCCTTATAACAATTAATTTATAATTATTAATCTTTGATATTTTGTGAATGGTACTGTCGTTACGTGTAATTGTTTAAATTAGTTATTTTACAGTTAAGGATTATTTACAATAGTGTCTGCAGTTATATATAGATGATTTCCCCGTTAATCATATTGTAAAGGTGAACTTACAATCATCCGTCTCATCCATCATCCGTTTGTCGTTATTCCTTTCATTTGCAGTGCTACCAATATACAAATAGAGAAATTTCTCTGGGACGTAAAAAATCCCCCTCATCAGTTTACTTATTTTCCCAGATGTATTTATAAGTTTACGGCTGATAGTAAATGCCACCGCTTGTTTTCACCAAAATACATTTTTCGAGCGTAATATTTATGAATAAAATTAGTTAAGGTCCCAATTTATGTTAGTATTTTAATGTTTTTCGTATGCCAAAATTATCTTTATCGTAGTTTAATTATTTAATTTGCAGTACAAGTCTCATAGCTTTCGTATTAAATTAAAACCGTTGAAACGATCGCCGCCATTCTCAGACGACTGTGTTTTCATCCGCCGTCCACAAAAAAATTACAGTTTGCCAAGATTTCTACGGTCGTACGGATGAAAGTATTGGAAGCCTCAGATTAGTTGAATGTCACGTGACTGACAGACGAGACGGGTGATTGTAACTCGTGCTTAACTTATTATGTCAACTTAAATCCCAACAAGAAAGCTTGTTTGTATAATATCGTAGTATTCTTCAATGCAGTGGGTTACGCAATCACAATTCAATTACAAGTCAAATTATAAACAAAATATAATATATTTATTTAAAAAAACATACCTGTTTACGAAAGGGTTGTTTATATTTAATTCCATGCTAGGCGGTTTATTTTCCACGTTTGTGCAAAAAAACTCAATACATTTTTATTTTAACGGAATGCTTTCAAAATTTTGAAATAAAAAAACAGTCATGCATGTTTGTTCGTTTATTAGGAACCCTAAGATACTGTAATGCAGTATAACTCCTGGGATGTAGGCTTTGTTATAAAATATTAATACACAAGTAACATACATAGGCCCAATACTTACAAATAAGTTACAGTAACATACAATTATTTTTATGAGGACTTACATTGAATCATTAGATCATTTCAACAAAGCAAGTATAAATTGCACGTAAAAAAATAGTTCGTAAATAAGAAAAATTTACCATTAACCTAGCTGCCGTTTGGGTTGATTTAATTTTAAAAGTAAAGAATCCTTCGATAGAGTAAAAGTTATGAGTTTCCACAATTGTTCTTAATATTGTGAATAGTTTGTGTCATGATTACCAAATACATATTTATGAAATGATTTATCATTGTTGTTAATGTTTGTTACTGAGTAATGTGAACATTATGGAAAGATTTTTAGTGAGTATCCTGGTAGATGAAAGTTATTTCTTGACCTACTGTTGATAAATGTGATACAGTTGTTTTATAATTAGGCTATTTGCTATGTTGTTTAGCATTGTTATTTGAGTTTCAGTTCATTTTTCTTCTATATGTTTTTTCTTTGTTCATATTATTACATAAAGCATTTTAAAACATTTATAGTAATATTTATCGCAATTACATGTAGGAGTTTTACCAAACAATGCACAGATCCTACGCGAATTACTATTTTGCTTGATTTTGGCTTTGTCCGGAACAAAATTGCTGATAATTTTGGTGAAAAATCAGAAAATCTATTAAGTTTACCGCTACAAAGATACGTACAAAACACTATACATTTGAATAAAAACTGTGCAAATATTCTTCTATATAAACATCAAATTGATGAAAAATAATTCTTTTGAAAATCACTCTAAAACTACAGGGCGTTGTTTTTAATATGCCAATTGTATGAGTAAATTATACGTCCTTCAATGTTGTTCAACACTTCTTCGACATTAAATTTTCGCTTGATTTCAGGTGACATAAGGAGGCGGTGGGTGGTGAATGGTAGCATTATGACGATTTTTCGCTGCAAGATCTGCGTTGACGCAAAGTTTTGATTTTATGCAAACGATCGCGATTCCACATAAACTATATTCAAACCACTTCGGCACGTACATTTGCGTATATAAAAAAACACGTATCCTGCTCGTAATATGCTCGCCTGGTCAGCAGGCCCCCTTTCATTCTTGACTATGTATAAAAATATAAATAAATGTGTGTATTACAGTTATCTGAACAGAGTTTGGCCAGTACTAGGTCTTTAACGCTGGCGAGGGGTGACATGAGGTGAGTATGGAGCAGCGCCGGAATGATAGGGCGGATGAAACAGGAGGTCCCCGAGAAAACCCGCTGACCAGCGGCATCATCCTGCACGATTACCACATGCGAAACTCCGGGGGCCGACCACGCCGGAAGTCGTACCAGCATCGCCTTGGAGGGAGGCGAGTACGTTAGTCACAGCCGTAACCGGGACCCATTCAGTTATCAGACCCTGTAAATTTTACACAAATTTATTTTGTCCAAATTGTATGTGAAAATTAACGTATCAAAACTGGCTCACTTATAGCAAATCAAATACGGAATAAAGCACAAGACCTATTATCTTGAATTGGAGTCTGAGATGACGTGCATTGTAGCTCTACATGAACGTCTGTGGTCTAAAACATAATGAAGCGAGGTATTAAATTTATGACATCCGCAGGGCTTTCTTCGTGGTATTGTTCGTTTGTTTCGTAATTAACAAAATATTCGATATCAATAATATAGCCAAGGACGTTGTTTAATTTTAAACTTTTTATGACAAAATATGTATCAAATTTACGGAATTCAATAATACATATCAGAACTAACGATGGTTAGGCGTGGCAGTAAATGGTCGCCAAAAATTTACTTTCATTTTCAGCAATAATCATAAAGGAGATCACGGTAAGCTCTTTATTTTAACTTTAAAGTTGTGCGTATGCTTGCACTTTATCTATTCATTTTAAGTTGTACGCTGTTTATTTTTAATTTTTTTTAAGAAACTGTTATTTTAAATTAACTATCCTTTCACGGCAACTACAAAAATGTATTCTCATAATTGGGTTAATTTGTTCTTCTTTTAATTAACGAGATCGATACCTGTTTGGTCTTGAGGTACATGAAATCTAAATAAAATAATTTTTCTCCTAGTTTATTAAATAAATATATTGTGTCAATCAAAATGTAAAAATTTTATTATCAAAATGTTATTATTGTACTCAAGAGAGCTACATGTTGAAATGAAAATAAATTGATATATGTAATGCTGATACATTTCTTATTTCCTATTTGATTCCACTTCTGTTGCAAGTAAAACACAGCCACTAAAAGATTCTAATATATTGATATTTAATGTAGCTGTAGTTTAAAATTTTATAGCCATTACAATCCAAAGACAAAAAGATACTTTTACACGGCTAAAATATATCATTTCCATGTTAGGCAACCTCGCAATAAATTTAATGACAAATTGCACTCTACTGTTACGACAAATCAGAAATGTCAACACCTCAACACATTAACTTTATCATTTATATTACGTTTCCTCTACCGCTGTTTATGATATGAAAAAAAAAACACATTTTCTCTCGCGGGTATTGTGCATTAACATCTTAAATCCTGACAAATGCCTTACGAATGTAGTTGCAAGCACCAATTATGTTGTCAGTATATATTTATTTAAGCACGTGACCGCAAATACAAACGTACGCCTAATTCCTTTTCTATTTTCTATGCATCAAAGTCATGAAGCTTACCTGAATACAAATAAAGTAGCATAAAACTACCGATTCTCTCTGAAAGAAACGTAAAGTTAGGAACACTGCTTGTAACTGATCTTAAACTCTTGTAAATTTGCTTTCTGTTTTCGAGTTCATTTCGCTTTCTCAAAGGCAAGGAATGCCGTTGCAAAAAGATCAAACCTCTCAGTAAAAAGAGGAACAGATTTTCTTGCGGATTCTCAACGTACAAAGAAAATATTTTTATTTATTTTTACATTACGTTACGGTTTAAACTTTTCCAAGATCTTCGACCATGGTTTTGCCCTGGGATATTCTTAAACAAGCTGATAAACAACGTCAAGTCATCAGATATTTTAAAAACTTGCCGTACTTTAATGAGCTACACAGTTCTATTATTTCTTTTACTATGCTATGAACATAAATTTCAGTGAAATTATTTAGTTTTCTCACGTAAATAGAAAATGTAACCTAGGAATGTGATATGTTGAAGCACATTATAACATAACTGGGTATATATTTTTTAGACATATATATAATGCGATGCAGGTATCTGTAAAGGAAAACTAAAGAGTACATATGTTCTTATTCTCTTTAACTTATATGACAAAACATCTGCGTCGCAATGAAATATGTCATAAAAAATAAATAAATAAATCCAGCCATGCACTGTCATTACACAAATCTTTCAAAGATAATATTCATTAAAACATAATTTATGTGCGAATTCTTCGAATTTGTTTGGATAAAACTTCACTATTCATACTCTGTCGAAAAATTGTTTCGTGTAAAGTATAACAGGCTTACTTAAGAATAATCTCGTAAACATGATTACTGCCCAATATAAACATTACACACATATCAACATTAAGTATTCGTGTCGCCAAATACACATTATAAAAATATTTTCAATCATTACTCTCTACACTTGGACAAATTATGCCGTCATTAAACACAACGATTTTAATCATCACCAAGTAGAGTACAGCAGCGCAAAAAAAAATAGGTTCGTGCCCCTCTTTACGAAGCAAACGTTTTCTTTAGAATTAAGTATCTAGATACTATTTTGCAGCGATTTTTGGGAATATTCATCGTATTCAATTAAAACTAATTCGAAATAATAGGTTTTATAACTTAAGTCTGAACTGTAGGTCATTAGACTACATTTTGTTATAGGTGTATACGGTTACATATGTAAAATCTTGCAGTAACAATCAAAAACTGAAAGTTCAGGAAGTTTAACTAGCAGAGTATTAGGTGTTAATAAGAAGCTATGTGTTACAGCTATTTGGGGTGTATTAGGTTTGTTTCTACAAGCAGTATAAATACTTAGCGATATGAATATTAATCTCTAAGATAGGCGCTTTTAAGTTAAGGTAAATGAAAATCCACCACTACTCTTCTTCGTGCAGGATCGGCTGCACGTTCCCCGTCCGTTTCGTGGAATGGATGAGGTGAGATGAGTGTGGAGCAGGGACGGAATCAGAAGTTTGGGGAAAGGAGAAGTGCCTCGAGAAAACCCGCCGACCACAGTGGTAAAATCTGAGACTGAACCCACCGGGGTTCGAGTCCTGGTTGCTTAGATGAGAGGCGAGAGGTTTGACCCCTTTACCACCCCATTCCCTTTTAGGCAAAGAGAATTTAGTTAAAATATGTTCACGGAATGAACTAAAACTCATTTTGGCAAATAAATGTGTCGTAATATATTTGCACAGTGTACTTATTGATATAAATATATATATATCTACGAATTTAAATTTCAATGTAGCACTCATCGTATGCATTTTCACGTCGTTAATATTAAATATTTTTAATAACGGAGGAATCAAGCCTAATTTTAGACATGAAAAGATTTTGGTAAATTATGTATATATACATATATTTAATATGTATATATGGAAATGTTGGAGTTTTCAGCCGTATATCTTTATATATTTTCTACAAAAGACAAATTACAGTTTTGAATGGTTCGTTACTATACACTTATCAAGCTGGCTAAAAAAATGAGTTCTCGCAACTTTAATTATAAAATAATGGCTTTGTGGAATAGCATTTTAATCAAATGGAAATACTGGTGTTTTCGTTAAGCTGCTTCAGATAATGTATTAACCGCAGTGAAGAATTTTCTTGGTAATTTGGAAATATGTGTGGTTTGTCTTTGCTGTAACACCCAGAAAGTATATAGGGATACTAAAAGTTCCACACATTTATATTTTTCTAGTATTTAGCAAGAGTAGCCAGAAAATCTCGAATGACAGTGCAGGTCAGTAAAATACGGTATTTGTTGCAAAATAATAAACTGCTGAAACTTCTATTTCAGTTTGTATAATACATCACGTTTTTATACGATGCATCAACGATACCGTCTCTGCTGTACGAAGTTATTAGTTAGAAATAACCACAGCTGCATTATGAAGTTCGGATAGTCGATACAGTTTTATGTCAGCTAAAGAAACACATTCGGTGAGTGTCCTCTTTTTTACATCTTTGCAGTAGCTTCCTCGTTAAACCAAATAACCGATCATCGTTTCTTATTTTAAGAAAAAAATTACGTGAGTATACGTTATCTAGTTCTAAAATATTTGTAATTAGTTTAATAACTAACAAATATTGTACATTAAAATTGTTATTATTGAAAATAACAGTCCCTTTGACATTGAAGTGGCACGAGATTTTAGTCAGCATTTAACATCTACGTATTTAGCCCTTGATCAAGAGTGGATTGATGTCTGGGGCAGAGCAGGAATGAGGGGATGGGGAAATGGAAGATATCCGAGAAAACCTGCAGAGAAGCGGCATCATACGGCACGATTCCTGAATGCGAAAATCCGGGGACCGACCCCGCCGGGAATCGAATGCAGATCGCCCTGGTTTGAGGCGAGCGCTCTAGCCACACAATTTGAAAATTAATTTAACATTTAATTAAATTTAATTTCAGAACATCTCTATCGCACGTTATCTGATAAATCCAATAATGTAACAGTTAAAAACAATAATGGGAAAAAGAGGCCAATTTGGCTTAGACAACATTACACAATTGAAAAAAAAAAAAGACCTACCCAGGGGATTCATGCCAAATCACCAAAAATATTAATAATAAGCTAAAACTGTGATTTAAACAAAGAAACATATATTCTTGTCTTCCTAGGATAACTTAGCAGTGAAATGGCGTATGTACACTATATCCCACAAAATAATTTACCAAAATCGCAAGAATATTTCAAAGACAGTGACCGTGTTCAAGTCAGGATACCAACGCCTCAGGCAGCCATTATCTTCAGTTCTCTACACCGGAATCCTTGACATTATGTCCACGATCAGTCCCACAGGCTAGAGGTCGTATCCAGGACCTAAGTGATTCCTCGCCGCGTGGGAGAAATAAAAGGGTTGCATCAGGAACAGATAAAGCCGTCAAGAGCGGACAGAACAGCCGTGCATAAGAACGTGTAATATAAAAAAAGCGTAAAGTCACCCTCCCGAGTAAAGGAATCCCTCAGCCACAAGCCAGCAGTCGTACGCTCCAATTACTCCACTGGATTTCCAAGAGCGGTTGGCCGGGTTTCGGAGGGGTAACTTCGGCCCCGCAGGCTTCCCCCTCGAAACCGTCACGCTTCCTCGGTTCCTCACAATTAAAGCCCTTTGTGCCTTTCCACGGCCGAACTATCCCCTCTCGCCTCTTTCTACGCACCTTCAACCACCCACGCGTGTGCAGCCGCCCCGCCTGCATTAATTACCACCGTTGGGAGGGGGTGTGTTCGGATAGTTCCGCCCCTGCGCGCCTGGGAGATTATGTTCCCCGCACGACACGCCAGAGAAGCGGGCCGCATGCAAACCCCTTGCTAACGAGAAGCCGCTCCCTAAGGGATTAAAGAGAGAGCCTTTCCTTTTCATGGTATTCCTTTTGCCCCAGCGTTGTTATGGGTTAAGGGGGTAGTAAGGGGTTGACCACCACCCACGTAATGATTCTTGTTATCAGGACTTGTTATCAAGACTAATACTGTCATACGTCCCAGATTTATGGAATTGTCGGTCATAATTGTTTATTATATTTACAAAACGTGGGTATCTGCGTTTTGCACTATTGTGGACACTCGCTATTGTTACATTGTGTTCTCCCAAAAATCTCAATATCTTAGTATTAAACACAGAAAATACAAACGACAAAAAAAAAAAAAAAGAGAAAACAAGCCTAGTTTAGCTGTAGTTAACACGTCCATAAACCGAAATAACCGAACATGAAAGATCCCATAAGAAACTAGTCAACAACAAATAAAAGGATAGTAAAATAAACATCCAAAACGAAAAGTCGAAAGATAAAATATGTGTAAAACTCAGGACACCACAATTTAGACATCGCAGAGAATACTGGGACGAAGGCAATGTTGGACACAAGACAGGATAACAACGACGACATCGCAGACAACAGTCTGGACGATACAACGAAGAAGCCACAAAATAACAGAGTCCATTTCTTAAGACAAACTTTTCACAAGGTTTCGGGAACTGACGTCTGTTCCCGTTTTCAAGTGAAGAAAAAGAAACTAAAAAAAAACTGGGCAGTAATGTATCTGAAATGCAACACTCTGCACAGGAAATACGTTTTAAACATTTCTTTATGGGCTTAATGTCGTCATAATTATAGACTTAAAACTACTTCTAGTACGGTTATGTTGTAATTGGCGAAATGAAAACGATATCGATGGTCCAGTTCAAAAGGTAAACAACTCAATACTCCCAGTTATGAGTAAAATGCGTAAAGAAAGATTTTCGCTTCGCCAAAAAAAAAAAAAAAAAATCTATTAGTTAACATATTTAATTTTTGTTTGTTTTATTCAAAATTGTAGAGACTACTATTTAAGGGTTTTAGAATGTTTCTATTCGGCCGTTGCTGAAATTAAACTTTAAAACAAAATAAATACAATTTATTGATCTTTACTGGCAATCAGAATATAGTACACTTTATTAAAACTTATAAATTTTATTTTTTTTTTCAACTTAGTAGAGCGTATTTCTGTATAAGTGTTGGTGAGCTAAACTCAAAAACTCAATTTTTTTTAGTTGCTTCCCTTTTGAACTAGGCCATCGATATGTCATAGTATGAAGCTGCCTTATACAGACTCAAAAAGGCAAAGAAGTGCTATCCGTCTAAACTTACTCGATCGTTCGAAGGAAGCTCCGACATTTTATGTCAATGGTCATTGCAGAGAAGTATTCGCAATTCGTCTGTGTATGTTCGCCTCTAGCTGTTTATTGGTGGATGACTATACTCTATGCTGCTGACTTGTGCAGCTCATGTCCTCATCTCGCTTTGTAGAAGTTGCTTTTGCATTCTGAAGTCTTATGATACTAAACGCTATGTTTTCTCTTTAGAATGTTTCAGAGTTAAAGTTCAATGGTTATAAGTTAACCAAAAATATTGCTTAATGAAGTGGTACCATGAATTACCAGCAGTATCCGATAAAATGGAGGAAATATGTTATCTTGTACATGAGCTGGTTTTAATGAACACAATATTTTCACTGATTTCTTTGCTATTTGTTTGTCTGATCTGTCCAGCTAAGTTGTGAAAAAAAAAAAAAAACTGTACGCTCCTCTTTTCGTTTGTTCCGTTTACACACCGAACACCAACAAAGTAAAGGTAGGCTCGACTTTAAATGTAAATGTTTTTTCTTTAATTAATTACGCTTTTTTTCTCTATAGTTACATCGGTGCTGGCGTATCAAGTTTAACACAGATCGATGACAGCAACTCGCCAAGGATTCAATACCAGGACACCAGAAAAATGCAATAAATCCCGTATGTTCAGTTTTCAACAATAGCTGTAGAGTAGTTCCTTTTTCCCTGTCGTGTTGGCACTGCGACAAACGTCGTGTGGTTTCTTTCCACCGAGACGGTCGCATGAATAAAGAGCTTAATATAGGCTTTGTTAAACAAGCGCGTGTAACTACCTACTGCTCTACCCAAGCGTTAAAATCACACGGCTAGAGAATTTACAGTACTGTATGCAATAACGGAAGCGTATAAATATTTAAACCAACTGGCCGTAAGATAATTTTTCAAGTTGGACAGCTTGTCTCCGTTCGTCGTATTACGAAAGGAGCAAACAAAGCACTGTGCATTTTCTAATGTCAATCTCTGACGGTTGTATTAACAGAGCATTAAGTTGAATCGTTAGATATTAACAGCAGTGTATTGAGAACCGTCGTATCTCTCCCTCCTGTGCGAAGCGTTTCTGCAGTTGAAAATACGTACACAAGTTAATGAACTTCTATGTCTGCTATTTGCTAACATGTTTATAAATAAATTTTATATCGAGCACTACGTTGAACAACCGTCAAAAACCAGAAATGGAACTTTGAAGTACCTTAATCTTGTACTGAAAAATAATAAAAATTAAAAAAATATATAATATCCTTAGAACTTCCAAGCGTGATTTTCTAACAAAATTAAAAACATTTCCCACGTATTATGTAAACGTATGTTGACAGAAATGGCAATGATAATACGTCGATGTAAACGGGCCAATTGAATATAAAATAAAACTTGTCACCACTATAAGAACATACACTTTGAGTGGATTTGATCCACCTCCCCCTCCCAAAAAAAATGCAAAATTGATGTTTTGCCTAAAACCTTCATTTTTGTTGTAAAATTATATAATATGTATTTATACTGGTTGAATTTGATTATATTTTACAGCGGCGTGGAGTTATGTAACAATCCCAGTAGCCGCGTTGTGCCATACTTTCAAGTACAACTCTGTCAATTCCAATCCATTGTTAATAAAGGCAGCAAAACTTCCTGATACATCCTAGAAAGTTTCTCTCTAGCAGTTATAGGTTTGAAGTGCTCATATTGACAAGCTAGAAAAAATAGTATCTTTTTAAAACAAATTTTTCGACTAACCAAACAATACACAATGGCATAGAAATTAATAATATGTAGTATATTTTGAGTTTTTGTTTCTTTTTACATCTGTATTGTACGCATTACCTATTTTTGTAATATTTGGATTTTGAATGTTATTAAAATAATAGTTTTCGCAATACAAGTATTCCCAGTAGACCAAAATTTACTTATATCGCACACAATAATCTTACTGTTATTGCAAAGTAAATTGTAAAAATGTTATTGACAATTATTTGGTCGAAGAAAAATTTAATTGATTTCATATATTTTATATCTCATATTGTTTAAAGAATGTATAAAAAGAAGGATTTATAAGAGTATAATTGACATGCTTTACTCTTTCGAATATTGCATTAGATTCTGAGTGCCCTTTGAATTAATACTATTCAGTAAAGCGTCCAAAACGTTTATATATGCTTACACAGGCGTAAAAAATACGTTTTGGTGCCAAAAAAATTAACCCTACGGTACTAACGATACGTGACCACGGCGGAAACAAATCTGAGACTTTGATTGTTAACCCGCAGAGTGATCAGTTAGCGGAGATCGACCTCCGCCAACTCCCCCTCCCAACTCCTCCCAGAATTCAACGTGAGAGTAATATTTGCCGTCGCATTGGGGCGGGCTTCCTTAATTGGACGATGCGTCTGGAAAATTGCTCCGGTAATTGGAATAGTGCAATCTGTACGCAACAACACCCAACCATTTCCCTCGCCAATCGCCACATGTGCACTTTTTTTTCGGCCTGGCTCGGTCGTTCATGTTGTTCGAGATACCCAACCGTACCCTATGACGCTGGCAACGATCTGCATTTTTTTTATTCTTCCAGGGATGGAGGAAAATTTCGACATTTTCAAAAGATAGATATTTCGAGTACTATACAAGATGTACAGAAACAACGGCACAGCATGTACACCGCGTGAATCCTGGGCTAAATAGGAGACGAAAATGTCAGCGGCAGAATGTTGAGCGATCACATTTTACATGTCCAATGTGGCAACATTGCACGGTTGTTAGTCCCCTCTTACGCTCCGCAGGTATCTTACTTTTCTCATTTCTACTTGTTACAAAATTATTATTTTGTAAGTCGTTATTATATTGGGGGTTCATAAGTTATTTTTAGTTTGGGGGGTTTCGCTCAGATGGTAGCTACACTGTGTGTTTATTTGCATATTATTTAGGGCTAAATGATTTTAAGACAGTTATGTTTAAACGGGCATTTACTATACTACAATGGCAGGTACACCGAATACGAAATATGTTACAATGTGTTCAAATTATTTAGGAGGGGAGCGCAATATTGTTGATTATTATGTTATTATATTAAGTCGAGAGTTGCTGCCACATAACTAGATCCGACGACCTTACTGAAAGCTGAATTGATGAGGAGACGGCATTGACAGACGAGCACGCACCCGCCGGGGCTCGATCCCGATTCCCCGGCATAGAACTGGACTGCTGTTGATGTGATGAGTGCTGCTGGACGACCGACAGACGACAGACAGACCCCGTTTACTTGTAACCGCGCCATATATCGGCGTGCTTGTCCTCAATATTGTGCAACTACGAGGGGGGTGAGGTGAGTTGCTGTCTTCCGTGGTTACCCAAGTCTGGCTGGCCTATATGCAGCCCGAACCTCTCTCGCTGTCCGGCTTGCCAGGCAATATTGCAACATACTGTACCGACCTGAATATTATGGGTGAAGATAAGGTTAATTCTACTACCGGTTAGAATGGTCAATATTAAAAGTTTGGCACAGAGAAAATTGAGCGCTAGTATCGGTAAGGCGTGCAAACTGACCGATCACAGAGCTTTCCTGAATTTCAAGCTACATAATGTTAATAACCCAAAATACGAAATTGGTTAATTTTCACTTTAAAATAAAGTTAAATTACTTCTGTCATCTCCAAGTCCATTTAAAATTTATTTTACAACAGTTTTCGGAATATTATGGTCCACATGCGATTGCAGCGAAACTAGCGGCAGAAATTTTCCCTGTGCCAAACTCTCCCATAAGAAAACACATTTTCTTCCTAACCTGTGGTAGAGTTAACCTTAGTGAAGGTTACAAACCCGGGAAGTCAAAACATGATTCTACGATTACTTGATGTAATATATTAAATAATACTTGTACGTGGAGCGCAAGATGGAATTTTCTCTTAGCAGTGTTGCCACATTGTGCACACACATCTCGCCGTACGTAATTTTTCCGCTAACATTTTCGTCTCGAATTCAGCCCAGGATTCACGCGGTATGTTTATCATGTTAAATTTTTCATATAATTGATAAAATTATTGGAAACATAATTTACTACTCACTGACTTGTATTTTCTTTACTTGTACTGATTACTACATATAAGTTAAAAAATACTATTTTTTTTAATTACTTGTGCAGTGTTTGAAACTGCCAAGGAGATTAAATAAAAAGAATAACAATTATTCCAATGAATGCTATAAAACATATCATGGGTTTCTTCCGTACATTCCGTGTAGATACTTAAGGCGTTATATATATATATATATATATATATATATATATATATATATATTAAACAATTCAGTGTTAGAACAGTTCTGTTCGAAATCTGAAAGCAGTTAATTATCATAATGTGTAAAAAAACTGTTGCATACAACTATTAAGGTATACAATATAATTTGAGCAGAAAAGAAATCTGATATTTTTTGTGCCAGCCACGCTTAATACTTTTGAGTGAGTCCAGTAGACGAAATTAGTGGTGCATGATTGAGGCACAGAAAAGCTAGGTATACAGAAGTGAATTGGCATTTAATAGAAACCGCACTGTCAGTTATTGAAATTGTAGAACACGCTAGGTGCCGTTAAAAGACACTACGAAGGATATTTTTCTCATAATGTAGTTTCGTTCTGAAGTTCGTATTTTATACATGAAATTGCGACATTTTTCTTGCTGATATCTTCACATTACAAGTAGGCGAGGTTCTAGTACACATTCTTTCAGTTTTATTAGTGATTCTGAAAACGTCCAAATTTTTTGGGAGGGTGGGGGTGGGAAGGGATTTACAAACAATTCCCGGACGTAAAAAGTTTAAGATTAAAAAAAGCAAAACAAATTCCACAATAACCAGTTTATTTTGTAGTAAAGTATTTTATATTTTAAGATGACATGAATTGCCAGCAAGACCAACACTGTAAATTACAGTAAAAATGAATGATTGTTACAAAGTTGTACCAGTTCACCAGTCCATTAATTTTTTTACTAATGTATATATCTAAGATTTGTAAAATTTTGAATGTTACATTATATTTTGCAAAGTTGCCCAACATAGCTATCATTTAGATAAAAATGTTATCAAAGTTAAATCCTACAATTTGACCTCTATTTATTATATTATTTATTTAAATGTAAAGTTTTATGAAGACTAAATCGTTTTTTAAGCAGTTCAAGTTCAGTAAACACTAGTCTCGTGTAAAAATTCTGCCGGCTAGGATTTATATTTACAGAACCTGATGCGACCAACGTGAAGAATACTGCAGTGACTGCGCAATCGAAGCGTTTACCTTCAAGTCTTGTAGTCACAGAAGATTAGAGGGGAAATCATTGTAAGAGAAATGAACATTTCTCAGTGAATTCAATGTAACGGCCTGGATACGAACAATGAATTTAAAATTTTAATACATCGATACTGATGATTACAAAAATAATTACCTCATTTTGCTGTGAAATGTAAATTTTACAACGGAACTGTTGATAACCTGTTATAAAAGACAACTATTTTGGCACAAATTTCAAGTACACTACATTTGTTTGAAATGATTACATATAATATTGGTATTAACAATAGTTGAATTTTACATCGATTGTGAATTTAAACTCCACAGCAGCAAACTTGTAAAGCGGAAAATCCGATTCAAATTTTTGAATGACAAAAACCATTTCTGCTAACAGGAGACGTGACGTATGTTACTGTTACACTGATGTACATCAAAATAGTCACTTTTTCATGCAGACGGAAAACGTGATGGTTTTTTTTTGTAGGACTACGACGCGGAACAAAAAACAAACGTTTTATTATTTTTTCCATAATCCAAATTTTTGTCAGATATGGAGATCATTTTGTAACTTCAGGCTAATAAAAATATAATTACCAGAGACTTTACAAAATTGCCTCTTTAAGTCAGTATGTCAATTTCTAACACTTCTGTACGTCATTATAGAACTTTAACAAATAAACACATTTACATTTATATTTCTCTTCTATTTTAACCTTTCTTGAGCGAAATATATATATATATATATATATATATATATATATATATATATATATATATATATATATTTAGCTAAGGGCAATACATTTTGGAGGTCTTGTATGAGTACTCACTTTACCGTACTAAGCATATTCATATAAGGTTTTGCAGGTTTACGCGGCCGTTGCCTGATTAGCTTGACACCCATTCTTCAGAAACCAAGCGTAACACAACCTATGCTGCAAATCCATTATCAATCAGAACACCAGCCAATCAGGAGAGGTCAGCTGCGATTGGTTGTCAGACGATACAATGCGGGCGTGCCTCAATAGTATAGTATATTTAATTGCATCAATTAGATCTTTTTGTGTGCATTTTAATCATAGCCATCTTTAATAGAAGGCCTTGGCCTTAGAACTGGCAACCCTGCCAGGAAGGGTCAATTTAACACTTATTTCGTCTCACCAACGGCAATGGCTTCACCTGATTCGTCGGTATGTAGGGCAGACTAACGAATCAGGTACAGCCATTGCCTTTGGAGAGCTAAAAGAAGTGTTAAAATGACCCTACCTGGCAGGGTTTCCAGTTCTAAGGCCACGGCCTCCTACTAAAGATGGCTATGATTTTAATACAAAAATATTGGAGAAGTTATAGTAAAAAAAAATTCTAATTGATTTGAATACATTATTAAAGAACTAATACATATAAATAGACTGTAGATCAGTAAGAATGTTGTCCCTAGTCTAAGTTAAATATGACTTCGTTTTCTAACCGTCATCCGAAATCTTCGTCGCCACCACAACATGAAAATGAAAGACAGAAAAACACAAACGAAAGTGGCCAAAAAAACTTAAATTATTATACGCATCTTTGCTTATTGATTGCGAAAGTATTCTTCATCTCATTGGCAAACTGGCCAGCCAATCACACGCGAGGTGCTCAACTCCTGGCCTTCAGTCGAGAGTTCCCGCTCTGTCCACCCTGCAAGTGAAAGTTTTTTACTGTCTAGGTGAAGAGTGAAGATCGAGCCGGAGTGCTGGCTGAGCGGTACAGTTTTCTGATGGTCGTCGAGAAGTAGGACTTGGCCTACATTGCTGCCCTGGATACTGTTGTACTAGACTTGTCAGACACTGGAATATCCAGAGCAGCTCGGCAATCGGACAAACTTGCTTTGTTCGACTTTTCGCCGCTAGAGACGCTCACGGCGAAACCAGGCTCGGTGATCCTGAGCTGCAATACGGATTGGCCGGAGCCGCCGGCTAATCCCATCTCATTTCACCAGCCACCTCATCTTCCCTAATGTTCTGGCAACAGAATTTCGAGTCATACCGTTCTTTAACCCTGCCTATTACAGAATTACGAGGATGTGTTTTGTCCCTGCCGGCCGGACTCTGAAAATGGCTAACAACGTTTTTTTTTTTTTTTTAGACTATGCTGAAAATTGAAAATGCGACCTGAATCCTTAAATTGCAAAATGAGGTGCGTGCATTGGTCTTTACTTCATACAATGCAAAAATTCAATTTTAGGGTCACCGCTTTGAGTCCCACAGGAAAAAGAGTTCTACTAAATCATTGCACGCCAGTTAAGCGCACTGCGAATAGAGATCATGTGCCTATCGTCGAGAGTGGTGCTCTGGCCCTTATCCCTCAGCTGCTCCCACGCATCAAAAACGGAAATTCCAAACCAGTACACAGTATTCTTAATGGTGTACCAGTGTGTTTAACATGAAAATTTTACAATCCTACGAAATATTGTTAATATCGTAGACAGTAGTTGTGGAAATAGTTTCCTCTTACGAAACAATTTTAGCTCACACAGTTTTCTTATACCTATGCGTGTAAGTTAAAATTTGCGTATGCACATAGTGCAAACCAATTTACTTAAATGAAATAATTCACAGTGACATAACTTGACATTTGTTACGCAACTGTATCGAAAAAATCACAGTCAACAACTTTGGATTTTATAAAGGAATGAATTTGCAACTTTATTATTTTCTTGTAGTTTTGCGATATGTTTTTTTTTTTTTTTTTTTTTTTTTTTAGGATTCCAAATATAACATTGTGGGTTTAAAATGTTAGATTATGAAACCCATGGTTATAGATGATTGTTTATCGCTGGAAAAATTGACTGTTTGTTGGGCTTTTAACGTAAGTTCAGCTTATGAAAAGATGACTGGCTTTCGCTTGTACGAAGAGATGTTGTCCATTTTGACTGGTTCATTCAGAATCCCGCGCTATTTTAATGTTTGATACATTTTATTGTTCTGCTGACAGCTGCGTTGTCTCAGACGTATATCACCCAATCATACATGTTTCAAGAAACCAAAGTTATTTCGAGGATATATTGGCACAACAAAATTTCGTGATATACTGTCATCTTAACTCATGGTACGTTTTGTACACGACGAATTATTTCATTTGAGTATGTCAGTTTGTTTCGACTATTCGCATGGCAGGGAAACATGCAAATTTTATCATTGACGCATCATTGTTAGAAAACTATGAAAGCTAAAATCGTTTCGTAAGAGTAAAATAAACTTCACTCACTAGTATCGTCTACAAAAGTAACACAATACCATGAAAAAAACTAAATCATATTTCATGCCACTTTAACTATCATATCTGATAAATATGAATGCTAAGACATATATTTATTTAAGACATCATTTTAACAAAAATATGTTATGAAGTATGAAAAAGCATTTAAGAATGATTCCAATACCTTGAATATGCGTTTACGAAGTACGAACTTAGTTGTGATTATTACAATTTCATGAACTATGAATTAAAACTGAACGTCATAATGATTCGCTGCAAGAAAAGCCGAGAAATTTCACGAGCGTAACATTGTTAAATAGGCCGCTAGTGGTTAAAAATAACAAACGGTTTCATTATAGTTCTACACTGGAGTCTCTTCAAAAGTGATAATTTATTTGCGAAATGTTTCTTTGATTTTTCGCGTTAATCTTCAATCGCCCTTGTTATTGGCGTTCGTCGCAAAGGTCACTACTAATATAAGCGACAAACGAAAGAGCTCACAAAGTACTCTTTGGGTTCAGCCGCTGAAATGCTGGTAAAGGCCAGAGGTAGCTAGCCATCGCATCTGCAAAACCTTCCGGCTTGAATAAATTTGTCAGGCTGGTTGGCACGCCCGTGACCTTTTACATTTTTTTTCACTGAGAATTAATACCAAGAGGCAAATACCTGGCAGCGCGTAACCTCAGGGCATAGGTCATATTAAACGTCTGCAGTGCCAAATACTGTTGTATAGCACATTTCTTTGTTTCACATTTGTGAGGCGGGCAGTCTACAGTCGTGGGTAAAGGTAACATTTATGAAATTTCATTACGATGCTGTTCCACTATCGCATATATTTATTCTGATTTAGTTTTATGCTAGCAGCGTTTATTAATTGTACTTACGGCCCTTCAGATTATTACTGGAAGCCAAAAAATTCAAAAAGTTTGTTAATTTTTACAGTCGTTTATTTTTATTATAGCAAATAAGTAATGATTTCATGTTATATGTAATTGGTCGCTGTTATGCATAAACAGACCGAAGTACAATTTTAAGTTATGTGTAAAATGTTGTTTTCTATAGGTTCTTCACTTTAAACTGTCAATTTCACATTTATAATAACAAAAAATTTTGTATTATTGGGACCAAATTTGATAACTTTTCAGTGTTGTATAACATTTACACTGTTTTTTTATTCATCTCTTATACAGAAAGTAGTAAACGTGAATACAAAATGGCTGAAAGAAAAATGTACGGAGTGCTCCCTTTATCCTGAACATTCTATACTTTTAAACAGTCTTGCAAATATTATTTTAAATCTATATCCTGTTGTCGTAAATATTGACTTTATGTGACTAAAATACTGTTTGTAATAATGTTTAAAATCTGGGGAAAAATAGCTTATAGCATGTTTCACTGAAAACTAAAAATTGTCACTTGGTCTGTTTAATAATACCACCGTCCAACTGCGCCACTGAAATAGATGCGAGGCGCTATATGATTTCTGCTGTAAACTGTTTGCAATGCAGATAGGTGTCTGGGTATCAAACATCTTTCACGGTGGTTGCCGATTGCAAATGTCTCTGCAAGGACACATTTAATGAAGTAGTATGATCCATCACAGTTAACACCTTACGAGCAAAGCATTACCAAAGAAATTGTACGCAATCACCTGAAAGGTTTGGCTAACTTCTGTAAAGATCGACAAACTTCTGAAGGTTTAGATAACTTCTGGAGTGATTCATCAAATCTTTGATGTATTTTAAAACTATTAAAACTGCCAGCAAACTCCTAAAAGGGTTCGAAAACTCTTGAAGTGGTTGGCGTTGTTGTGAAATGCTTATAACACAAACGTAAGTGGTTCGGAATCTTTAAAATTATTGCAGCCATTTAACTGGTTGCCATCTTCCCGATGGTTAAATCATTTGTATGCGTTTGGTTGTATTTGGTGTCATCCTGAAGTGGCGTGTGTGTCCCTGATGTTTATAAGCTTTTATATATGTGGTTGGTGACATCCTGAAATGTTGGTCTAGTAATTCAAGTGGTTGAAATTCTCATGAACATTTGATTAGCCCACATCAGTAGAAAATTAGCTGTATATCTTTTTCAACATTGAATACAATTTCAAAGACAGTGCTGCCGGTCGGACATGGTTACACTTTTTTTTATGTTTCCACATGTTTTATGTCGTCATTTTACTCGTTTCATTATGTGTCTGTAAAATTGTAAGTAATCTTTAGTAGTGTTAGTTCATAATATACTGCGGAAATTCTAAATGTATTTACTTTGTCAGTAATTGTGTACGTATTAACGTCAAACAATCGTACGTTCACAAATTTTCCACAAAAGCTTAAGTATTCGTAAAAATATTAAGCTTTATTTCCTTTCATAATGCGGAAACTTCAATCCACCATTAAATTAATATATAAGTACCCCCTTACTAACTCACCACTGCACAGTCCAAATGCTCGAATAAGGACAACCAAATTTTCAAGGGTGGTTTTACCCTTACGCCGTAAGCACTAATCTCCCATTAAAAAGCACATTCTTTTCGAAAATTTTGGGAGTAAATGGAGTGCAATGTGTTTTCAATGAATCTGCCATAGCACTTAAACCCATTTAGATATCAAGGTGATTATTGCGTCACAATGAAGCTCATAAAATGTGTATTACCTGGTTATTAAATTATCCGCAATTCGAAAGTTAAGGCTGGTAAAATCTGTAAAATATGTTTCAGTACATCCTAGATAAACCTTAAACGCGTTTAGGTATTGAGGTGATGCCAGCATCCTTATGAAAGTTACACATCTCCTTAAAAATCGTTTCTGGATTTTTGGAAATTAAACCCGTAAGATCTAAAAATAAACCTGATTTCAGTTATCTCCCCGTATCTCTTATCCCCTGGGAAGATATCGAGATAATGTTCGAATGTGGATGAGGCTTACGTAACTACACAAAATCCAATTCAGGGATTTTGAAAATTCGACAATTTAGGAGGCGGGACGATGTAAAATGTTAGATAATTCAGACGAAGTAGATATAACCTCGGAGAATAATTTAAAAGTTTTTAATATTTGCGTCCTATTGATACGTTTACCCGCTTGGGTGGGCCTGTATACTATGCACTTTTAATATTTAAGGATTCCGATGGATTATCTTGCCGTAGATGTTTGGAACATCAGTAGGAGGTTTTGGGTTCTAATTCCGTGTAAGGCAAGGTGACGGGAAAGTGCAGTGATGTTATATACGCACAATATTTGTGTCAGCACTCAGAAGAGTTAGTTTCCTACTTGAAGTATGAAATATACGGGTGGCTCTCCATTGTGAAGTAGGTACCCACTAATGAGTTAAAAGGGATAAAACGTACAATGTTTTCATACAGACATCCTTGATTTCACATTCTCAACAACTTCCATTTGTGTCATAGGCGTTTCACAACAACGCCAACTATGTCAGAGTTTTATAACCTTTTTAGGAGTTTACTGGTAGTTTTAATAGTTTTAAAATACATTGAGGAGTTTGTCAAACACTCGAAAAGTTTTCATCGATCTTTTCAAAACTTAGCAAAACCTTTCAGGTGGTTACTTGCAATTTCTTTGGAAAAGCTTTTCTCTTAAGGCGTTAGTTGTTAAAAAAAATTATACCGTTTCGTTTAATATGTCATTTCTTGTAGACGTACTACGCAAAAATAAACCTGGTAAAGTATTGTTATGCTTAGGGTATTGAACCCGGCCTTATATTGACTGCGATTCATCTTATAAAACAGCTCCTTTACTGGGCATATAAATTTACGCAGCCTGTCACTCACTAATGATTAGATTCTTAAGTATTAATTATGCGAATGACCAAACTGAAATAGCCGTTCCTTGCGAGGTACTTGTCGTCGCGTCCAGTGTCCGATAGAGACGTGGCCTCGACTGTA